>ARYC01004021.1:0-53982 GCA_000711775.1 Oxytricha trifallax
CTATCTTTTCGCTTCTGTGATAGCTTCAGCATCCTAACTAAGTGTGGTACGAAAATCCTATTTGTTGTCTTTTATGGTCCTCTACTTCTCAATGTTGAAGAATGAGAACTACTTCATTATGCTTCCTATAAAAATATGAACTCACGCTATAACTAATCAATTGCAGGGAAATTCTTGGACTCAATTACTCTAGGTAGAAAGCTGGCAGATTTAACCCCCCCTCACCTAGTACATCATACGGTGTACCAAGTAAACTCTGCCTATCATCAGCACGCCTTATTATAGTTAAATGTTTTACTAGAAAGGTTCAGATTGTATTTGTAAACCTATCTAAGACTAGACATTCTTGATTATAAAATAAAATAAATGAATATTATACTTTTGAATTCATGTTTGCTTTCTTATATTTTAAAAATATCATTTCACTACCAAAACATTAAATCAATTTTTGAAATATCTTATGTATTTTAATTATTAATTACATTAATTTATTGGTAATTCGGAATGATATATCATTCTTTAGACAAATATGCACTTGGACTTTATTTTTATACAGAATGTATATTTTTAAAGAGTTTAAATTAATGAGTCATAAAGACTCAAGTTAACTACAGCCATGTTCGGCCAGAACAAGATATGGCTTCCATTTTTGATTTTATTTAAATTTACTATATTTATTCAATTTATTTCTCATTTTTAATGCAATAAAAACATACTTAAATTCATCTATTTCTTTAAAAGGTCACCGGACAATCTTTCAAAAACATTGTCCGGCGACTCAAAATTAATGATCAAATTCCAAATAGAACTAAGAGATTTCAACATGAATATAGAACAAAGATCTAAGTATCCCTACTAAATAGAAAGGCTTCATTAATATCATTTAAAAAAGTCAAACAGGCACCCTATATATTGCAAATGGAATATAGTAAGATCTGTTTGGAATTAAAGAATTAAAAAGAAATATTGATAATACATGAGAATTAAGTGTTGAAAGCTCCATTTTAAATTATTTTACTATTTTAAAAAAATCTCAATGTTAAAGATGGTTAAAACCAACTAGTAGCATTGTATGAGTTTGATTTAGGATTCAGTATTTATATATTTAATTTATTAAAATAATGCATTAATTAAATATTAAATTTAAATCAAAGATATATCATTATATCATTTAATCTTTTCCCTTTAATTAACTTGATCTTTAATGAGTCTACTTTTAAATTTAATTGAAAAAAATATTCCTATTAATGCATTTAACTCTGTTAACAACTATTTAAATTTTAATACTATTATTACGATTACATGGGTAAATCTGTTATTTAATAAAATAAGAATGAATATATAAGCAGATTTTATTAATTTTTCTGCTAAAAGCGTTAAAAAGGGTAATCTCCAGTACTTCCAGATAATCTTTATTATTTTTTATCTTAAAATTAAGAACTGCTAGTAGTTTTTATTATTTTTAACTAAGTAAAACCTCTCTCATTTATTCTTTTTTTGCACATTTTGCAATAACTATCTCCAAATGAATAAATAATAAATTTATGATAAATATATATATATATATTAAGTTTATAGACAGTATTGAGTTAAAATCATATGTTTAAATAATATTATTAATTAGGTTTTGTCTTAAGTGTATAAAGACCTTGGAAATAATTGCAAAACTAACTTTAAACCATTCTCTATGCATAAAAGTATCTTTAAATATTTATAATTCTTCCAACAATAAGGGGTTTTTACTATGATTTTATAAAAAGAGTACACAGAATGTTTTATTTTGTTAATTTAACTTTAAATAATAAATATATAATTATTCTTACAATTAATATATTTATTAACATTTTAAATTCAAATTATTTCAACGCATTATCAAATTTTTATCGCTAGTAATCTAACTTATGCAATACTAATCTTAAAGATGATATTAATCAGAGTGGTACTAGTATTGTAGGAATACTTTCGAAAATGGAAAATTATATTAAAATTAATTTATTTTATTTCAAATTAGTGGCAGTTAAAGTTGTCCAATTTAAACGATCTTGGGCTCATTCGATAGAGAATTCAAAATTAGCTGAACTCTACTATTGGCGGTACTATTTTATCTCATCCCTGGAACGAGATAACTTGACTTTAATGTGAGGATATAATTTATTGAATTTAGATGATTTTAATTAAAATCAAGTTATCTCGTTTCAGGGATGAGATAAAATAGTACCTCCAATAGTAGAGTCCAGCTAATTTTGAATTCTCTATCGAATGAGCCCAATATCGTTTAAATTGGACAACTTTACCTTAATAAATTAATTTTAATATAATTTTTAAATTTCAAATGTATTCCTACAATAATTAATCTGTTAGTGTCTCTTGTGCTTAATTACACTAAAATAAACTAGCATATGAATAACAGTGATTCAGATATGAATAAGTTAAAGTATAATTTTATTTTTTGTGACAGGTTGATGACAATAATATGACTCACCTTTATTATCAAGGATGCACCTTCCTTTTTAATTAAAGTAATTATTATAAGATTTTTAATTTCAGCTTATTCAATTCAGCTTGAATTTTTTTTGCTTTTGATAGAGCACTTGAGATAACTAAACTTTCACTTTATCAATCTTCTTGTTGACCTGGTCTTGATTCAAGACATTCTACTATGGAACTGATTGTGAAAGATATTGATTTATCTCATCTCACTATTAGTAAAAACTTAACATATACCAAAGTGGTATAAAAACTTTTTCTAAAGCATTTTAATAATCATGCTTTTAATAAGGGCGACCTCCTTAAGTGAAAGAGAAATTTGAAAAATATTGCTTAAGGTCAATATTATAGAATTGAATGCTGTGTTTGAGGTAATTTCTGTATCACTTTTGCAAAAAAATGTTGTTTACAGAATTATATAAAATATTTTAGTTGTTTTGCTTTACATTTTTCCTTTAAACGAGGCTGTCTCTAGCTGCTCATTCTTTTCTTGAGTCTAGATTTTGATTAATTGAAACTAGTAAAAGAATATCTGCCTCCAAGTGCCACTTTATGCAAGAGAAACTTATTTTTTTTTTATTATTTTTTTTTCAGCTTATCCCAGAAGCTTTACAATATAATACTTCTCAGGAAACTATCTCAGAAGCAGCTATCTATATAAAGAACTTATTTTTTTCTATTTTTTTCTCAAATTTGTTTTAGTTTTAAGTCAAATTTAATTTTCATAGATTTATACTTAAACTTTAAAGTTATTCATGCTTTTATTTTAAATATGTTTAACATTATCTTTCATAATTACTTACTAACTTCATTAATCGATTAACTTTCCTAATTCATTCAATTTATATTTATATGTTTTTTTTATAAAATTATTGTAATATCAATAGGGGTTTTGTCCTTGCCAACAATATACTGATCAACTTGATTACTTAAAATCTAGGAGATATGGTCTTAACTTTCTAATCAATTTTATACTTGGATACATTTCTGATGTCAAGAACGCTTTATAGGAATTACTCTTCGCCTATTGATAAATAATAACTCTGTCTGAATTAATTAATGCCAATGCATGTTTGTAAAATTGTTAAATAATTTGTCCATTATCTTTTTAAAAGTAAAATTTTATTAATTTCTAGTTTTATTACTTATTTCAAAGAGTCTATTTCTGAATTCTTTTTATTGATAAAATTACAAATCTAACTTCTAAATTTTTAATTTATTTTGATTCTATTTATACTTGATTAAAAATGAATTGATCTAATTACCTATTGTATTATAATCATAAAAAATTTAAGATAATAGAAATTAGCTTTTCAGAAAAATTAGGAAATTAATAAAATTAGTAAATTATTTAAGAATTCAATGAATAAAATTAATTGCTTTAAATAATTAATTAATAACAATTAAATTCAAAATTGTCAGACACAGAAGATTAGTGTGCACATTTATAATATTGAAGTTGCAAAAGAATATCTTTAAAAGTGGCTCTATCAGGCACACTGGAAGTATCTAAGTACACGGTGTTCACTAAAATATATAAAAAGGGGAACAGAGAGACAAAAATTAACTGACGATAATGATGACCACGATGAAAGTTGATTCTGTTTTCATAAGATGTTCATTTTTCACTCACATATTATTACAGCTTATGTATTTATTATTATATAATTATTTAATATCTAACTATATTAAAAATATTAAATTTTGGAATATTTCCAATTTGGCAGAATAAAATCTTAATGGTAACTTAAAAGCTGAAGAAAACAAGAAAAATAAAATAAATTACGTGCCTATAAAAAACAGTAAAATTTCTTTGATTAAAATACACACTTTTTTAAATAAAAAAATTAACAGAAAGTTCCAAACTTAATCTCAATAAATTACACAAACGCTTCAATTTTTTCTTAAATGTCTAAGAATAAAAATTAAACTTAAACAGGAATAACATCAATATTTTTGTAACTTTTAACAATCAATCACAATCCAATATGCCTACAGTTGAAAAAATATGTAATCATGTCGATATATTTTAAGCTTAACCTATGATTTATGAAAAATAATAGAATACCTGTGAAATAAATTAAAATAAATAATTTGTATATGGAAAACTTTCAAACAATAATGGAGCAAGTCTACATCATGCCTCTACTCTTTATCGATAGCATCGCAATCTTCATGTCAGAATTAGAATTAGTGAGCACTTGAGATTTGCTGGTGAATTCTCTGGTTGAGGAACTAAATAGTATTTTAAGGTGTCACTACTAAAATTCAAAAAGTTTTAGTTATTCATCATAAAACTTACATTTATAGTGAATGAATAACTATCTCCATCTTTTCATAGCATATTCTCATTATTTAAATGATTTACCTTAAATTATTTACAGTTTTCCTATTATTTGATATATTTATAACAACGATTAAAAAACTTTTAGAATAGTAATTTTAAATCATCAAAAACTAAAGCATATCAGAATAATGCTGCCATAAATAATAAATTTAATATTTTATTATTAAGTAAAATTTCCTCAATTTAAATAATACTTAAATAAACTTATTACTTGTATTATAAACTTGATTGAAAATAATTATAGTTATTTTTTATTACAAAAAATCAACTATTTAAAATACTACTTTTTATGTTTTTTATGGACCTATCATGAAATTAAATAACTTATTATCTTGGTAATAACAGTGTAATTAATTTAAATTCAAACAATTAAATAGGGGAAAAAGAGATAAAACTCCAAAATTTAAATAAAACCTTATTTGTAAATAATCTATTCAATTGGGTAAGAGATAATAATAATAGTTCACTAATTAATAATAAAAGATCTAGTTAAATTTTACATATTATCCAATAGTAAACTTTAAACTTACCAGATATACTGATTTTTAAAGCTTTAATTTAATTGTATCATTATAGTTTAATTGGAAAAGTATTGGGAGTATTCATGTGAGATATCATTTAAACGATCCAAATAATTTAATGATTGCAAGGAAATAGACGATTTAGTTTCTAATTAATATTAGATTATTTTCTAAATGTTATTCGTTGCATTTATTTGGAATAAAATTAAATAGGTTATTGATAGTCTTTGCCTAAGTTTTTAATAATTTGTCTTAAAATTTTGTCGTACTTTCTTACAACAGAGCTTGTATAAATTAGAGTGATTTTATGGCTATAATAAATTTTCCACTTAATCATACAAATATAGCTTTATGTTCACTGATTTTTCTTTTCTTTGGTAGAGATAAAATAAATTAAAACACTTTATCATAATAGGTATGAAAATAAATAAACTGAGAAAAGTCACCGCATTTATTAAAAAATCTCATAGTTTCACTTAAAATTTTGAGTCATCAATAAACTTTTATATAAAAACATAAATTTAATTAACCAAATTAAAACGATTTAAGTCAATACTGTTTTCAGTATAATAATCTTTATTTTTTTCTTGAGTAGCTTTGTTAAGTAATAGCCAACTATCAGCATAAAAGTTAAGATGTCAATCAACAATAAAATCAGTTAAGATTAGACAGTCTACCAATTGCAGATATATTATATCATGAAAATAAATTGATTAATAAATAATTTTTTATTTAAATTAAATTAATTTAAAATTTGTTCATAATTATAAGAATTTCAATTTCAAATATCCCAAATGAAGAGTTCATTATTAATAATGATGTTGCTGTTGTTACTGTTATTTACTCAAATGAAAACTCAATTCTATGTAAATATTTTAAAAAAGAAATTGATTGCTTTTCTATACTTTTAGCCATCACTAGTTATTAATACTTATCAATAGTTTCACTTGGACATTTTATTATTTTTTTCATTTTCTTAAATTAATTTTACTATAGTTATGACGAAAATAGTTGCTAGTTTTTAAATAAACTATGGTTAGTTCAAGTAAAAACGTGTTATAAATTTATGAGAATTCAAAGTATTATATATTATAGTTAAGTTCGTTTTTTTCTTGAATTGTTTGCAATAAATTTTGTTATAGTTTACTATAGCAATTACTCCAAAATACTAATACTATTTCCATAAAAGTCTATTTACTGCTGAATAATTGGGTTGAATTTATTCCTTTAATTGCAAATTTTATTAGCTTTTCAACTTAATACTTTAAGATTAGCAGCTGAAAATTTAATAGGAGAGAGTGATTTAACTTTCTTGTAATATTTCCTCATAAAATTTAGAGCTATCGCTGCATATAAATTATTTTCCGTTTTTTTCCAAAAATTAATTTGTTTTCTTGAATAAATTTATCTTTTGATTTTAATTTTTATATATTTGAGCCTTTTGATGAATTTATCTATTAATTTAGTGTTCTATTAATGTAATTAATTTTAAAGATAAAAAAGCTTTGAAGATTTTTGTTTTTAAACTGAACATTTCTCTCTTAAAATTTCATCAACTTAATACTCCTACAATAGTAAATAACATACTTAATTAAAATTACTTTAATATGGCTAAATGACTCTTTTTGTATAATTTTGATTTAATAATGACTTTTATTCTACTCATATATTTTTTATTCTCAATTCAATTAAATAATTAATCTAATCATAAACTCTCTAAACTATCCCCTAATTGATTATTTCCAACTTTATGACCCTTTTTATTCCTCTTTTTTGATACTACAAGCATATTTATCTTCTGAAATCTGTTTAATTCTTTAATATATCCTTGATATGTTTTTTTTTAATTTTACATATATAATTTTATTTAGAGGGACTCTTTTAGTAAAATCAGATTAGATATTTATGGTATGATTTTAATAGGGGATATTCAATGCCATTTAAAATAAGAATTCTATTATTTCAAGCTAAAAGAAGTGTCACTGCTGTGTAACTTAATCTCATGATTAATATTAATAGTATGTTTTTATTTGCAATATCTTATTTAATTTTCAGTGTAAAGTTATATTCAATATTGCTAAATAGCAAAACCTAATGCAATCTTAAAATTGAATTGATACTTAATTTGCATTAATTGGTAGTGATTATTGTGTAAGCCTTTTAATCAACATAAACAAAAAGTTAAATTATATCAAATTTGGATGTTTATATTACTATCGATCATATATGTTTAAAAATTAAAAATTGTAGAAAGTAATTACTCAGAGTAATATATTTTTTATAACCTAAATTGAAATTAAAATTTAATGAATTGAATAATAATGGAAGCATAATCTCCCTGAATATATTTGCATTTATCATAAAAGAGTCTTAAAGTAAGTTCTTCATTTCAGAATATTGATTTTAAAAGTTCTAACTTCATATGAACTAAGCATTATATCTGATAAATTTCTTGAAATTTCAATTAATTCTAGTTTTAAGTATTTCTAATTGCGCTTGGTAATTTTTCATAAATATATATTCAGAATTAAATATGACCTTCCAATAAATATATTATAGATAATAATTTAAACACTCATCACTAGTGCGCTAAATTACAATTGATTTAGGAAATCAATATTTACAAAAATATCATGATGCCTAAATATACACTCTATTTATTTAGTAATTGCAGATAGAAAATTGTGTACCTTTTTTAATTCTTTTATACTACCACAAATATAAACTAATTTATATAATTCAATTAAGGCAGTTTTAATTTATTTTAATTTTGTTTTTACTAATTGTTTTCTATATTATCAATAATAAAGATTAAATATTCATCTAAAGTGACAACAAGGCAAGGCTAAATAAATAAGAAACGCACCTGGTTTGAATAGTTATGAGATTTCAAGGAAGCGAAAGGAGACAAAAACCTTAATTGTTTTAGAGCTCTTATTATGAGATAATGTCATACGACTCGAAGTCATCCAAGAAAGCTCATAAAGAAAGAAAAGCATCCAATCTAACTGGATATTTGCAAGCTATTATAGAAAATTGTAGTTTATCTGAGACTTAGATCCTCAACTTCTAATCAGCGAGTTTGGCATAGTCATAAGAGATTTCGCAAAAGTTGGCTTTATAGATATTCTCGATATCGATGATTCTTTAGCGTTGTCGTAAGAGTGGATTCTGAATTATTAGTAAATGAGCAAATTCTTAAAATAATCGTAAGCCATGCCTTGGTCCAGCGGAGGCAGAGTATGTATGCAGCGAGATAGTTTTGAGGAAAATTACAGCATTGCCATTAATTAAAAAGACTTAAATTATAAAGCTTCTATTCGGTTGCATCTTTTTCGTCTAATACGTTGAGATATTACTATTTGTGCAAAGGTATTTCTTTTACCAAATGAAATTACTTCTGTCAAAATTGAGAGCAGATCAGCAATTCAAGAAATCTATAGGGATTGGTATGGCTCTTAAGAAGGGTCTAAACCTTAATTATATTGATAAAACCACAATTTATTGGCGGCAGACTCCATATTGTGTTTTGACAAAATAATGCATGTAAATAAAATACCTAATAGTCGAGGACGATTTATTACAATAGAGGGTGCTTATAGTACACGTGGGTAGCTAATATACAAAATAAAAAAGGACCCAAATAATTCTTTAAAGTTCCGAGAAATTCTAGAACATCTTAAAGTCCTTAAGGCTCAGGAATTAATGTGATGAACAACTTGCCAATTCATCATAGCAAAATCGCTCAACAAGTTTTTGATAGCAATTTCTAACCAATTTCTTTGCTTCCTTACAGTTGCACTGTTAACTCAAATGAGCGTCTTTGGGCAGTTGTCAAGCGTTAATGGAGAAAGTATGTAATTTCGTTGGAAAATGAATCAACTACAGATGCTTAGCTCTTAACTAAACTCAGTAAGATTCTTGAAGGTTTAGATTCAATCCAATTGCGTCGCTTATCGCGGTCAAACACCTGTGCCAAAATTCGTTCTATCCATGGTCATTTAGTTTAAAGACAGACTTTATTCACGATTCCATTTTCGATGGATTACTGAATTAAGACTTTGAAGCGCTGTGCTATTCTAAGAGTTTGCTAAATGCATAAAATACCTACATTACTCGAGCATGTTGCATTCGTCATGTTAATGGTTAGGCGAGAGAGACTTTAGCTTTTAATCAAATCGAGATTTTTAGAGAAGCAGCTTTTGCTTTTAAAGTTTCTTTGGCTTAGCATACAACTGCCAATCGTTTCTTCTTATGCTTCTTTTTTTTAAATTGGGAGGTTCTAAAGGGAGGTCAAAGGAATTACTACAGTCTAATGAGATTTAAGCTAACTCGGTGTTGGTGGAGGCACCTAACTCTTGTATAAAAATCTCATCTTTAGGTAAGTAAGTAGATAAAATAAAATATCAATAAGCCACTATTTTTTTAGCTCTCTATGCAGTCACCCCAGTTTATTTGCCCATTTAGCTGAAATATCATCAAATTTTTCTAATATAGCAGCCTTAGTAGGGGGTTTGACGCATGGAAACAATCAAATATCCTTGTATAATGGGCACCATAATTTTCCAGAGATAACTGCAAGCAAATAATCCTCTGTAATAATTGAGCACGAAACTTTTAGTATCCGTTTTACACTGATGACTCACATTGCTTCTGCTTGGTGTTAATGAACTGAGAAAATTTATAGAGCATAACTCTGTTATGATCACTCATTGCTGATTAATGTTAAATACTATTTTTATTTTTATTAATAATTAATGATTCATTTTTTCCCTATTTGATTTAATTTAACTTCACTCTATTCAATAAAGGCCATGCAGTTTTAATTTCCTAAATCCTAAAAGAATTAAGGAAAGTTCAAAAGTTTATCTTAAATCATGATTTTATGAGTGTTAAATATCAGAATCCCTCGCAAGGTCAACTTTTTCTAGAAGTTTTTGGAACCAAGAAAATTCTCTACAAATATATAAAAATTTCATAAAGAAATCACTTTTTAAAATGTCATGGTTCTTATAGATTCAATAGTATCCTGAATTCTCAAGCAATTCCAGAGATTTTGATATTAGAATGGCTTTTGTTGAAGTCTCTGTTTTTTTGGAAAATCTATTCATTTCGTTTACTCAGCATTTTAACTGTATTTTTTCAATAGATAAAACAATCAGTATTAATATTTTACAACTTATTAATATCAATATACAAGTGTTCGATAATTAACCCAATAAAAATAAAATGCAATTAAAAAATAAAAGCTGATTATAATTAATTTTATATTCTCAAAGATGATTTAATATAATATTGATAACAAATACTTTATAATATTCAACTGAATTTTAGTTCTTGATCAATTATTACTTAGTATTTTTGATAAATCGTGTCTACTGTTATAATTTCTTACTAAGTTTAGGTAATCTCGACTGTATCTCCTCTTAATTTTTTATAAAATTGAATATCTTCTATCCTTTTATGGATGTCCATTTATGTAAAGGCTTTTCGCCACTTAACATTAAATAGGTGTTCAAATTTTAATTTAATCAGTAAATCATTTACCTATATTTAAACTAAATTATGCATAATATTTTGCATTAATATCATTACTTCAAAAGCACTTGCTCTAGCTAAACTCTAAAAATTCTATAAAAATTACAACTCATAATTTTATCATTCTTCATGGAAATCTTTCCGAATTTAATCAGTAACATCAATAATCGAATTATTTTGGCTTAATTTAAATCTTCGCTGTCTGTGATGCTTTTTTTTAAATTAACGAGTTAAGTGAATTAATTGTAATTAAAATATATGAGTAGAAACTGCTGATATTATTCATAGCTAATAATTAACTTTTCACTTAAATTTCATGTTGATTTTTCATAATTAACACTATATATAATAAATTAATAATAATAGAATTAATCCTATTATTAAATCGATTCATCAAGCCTTAAATTATGTTTATTATAAATATCTTTCGTTGAACTTAATTTGTAATCGCAATTATAAATCAAGCTATATCCTTTTAATGCACACAATTGCTATTTTTCATAATTTGCTAGAAACACTTTGATTAAATTAATTGATTATCATTTTTCGAAAATGTTTAGCAAGTAGATTTTAGCAAGACTTTCTGATTTAAATAAATATTTCAATTATCTGTATCTGTATTGAAATACTCCTATAGGTATGATGGAAATATTATCAAAGGGAAATGATGCTTTTGTGTTGGGGTAGGAATCAGGAATCAAATTACTGTAACTAGTTTGTTTTCTTGTTTAAATTTTCTTAGCTTGCTTTATATTAAGTTTGGTTTTATTAAGACAAATTAATGGTGGATTAGACGAGGTTTTGTTCTTGGAAAATTGTTTTATGGCTACTTGATACTAAGTTTAGGTTCATTAAATCAGAGTCTTAATAAGCATTTTATGATACAACTGATAGAGATATATTGATTAAAAGCTTTAGTTATCAAAGAATCATGAAGCGAAAAACTTTCCTTAAATTTTAAATTGAATCTCTTAGATTTATGTTATTAAGCATCCTTAGTAAGACAACCTTTATAGATAATTTTAATAAGAGATTAAATTCACTCTAGTGCTCATTACTTAAATAAAGTAAACCCTTTTATTCCAATATGGAAAAATCTCTATTAATTAATTGATATTGATAATTAGTTGATCTCAATTATATACCTAGAAATCATTAGAGATGTAAGTTGCAAAAGATATTATAAACATTAACATAACATACTTTAATGAGATTTATACATATAGCTCCCTTTATTTAAATTTGAGCATAAATTTATGACAAGAAGATTATATTTACTGCATTAGTGTCAATCTAATAAATGAAAACCAGTTCACAACATGTTTTTAGGATAAAACTATGAAGGATACGGGATACTATTAAATAGTTTAGCATTAATACTTTAAAAATAGGTATGGAGGGCGTTTAATGCATAAACTACAATTAAAATTGGACTCTGATAAAAACGAATATTATAAACTGTTCACTAAAAGCTTCGAAATGTATCTCCAGACGCTGCCAACAACATTAACTATTTTTTTTAAACGCTGCTTATAAAACTAATAAATTATTCCTACTTTTGGTTGCTTAGTGAAGCTCTTTGTATTAAAGTAGATGAATCAGAAGAAAACGCATAATATTTTTGTTGATGAATCAATCAGCTACTAGTTAACTATTACTGTGCATTTTCATAGTGACCACTGACGCAATAATTTTTGATAATTTCTCAAGAAGCCTGTAGTTTATTTTTATATAAATTGCTATTAATGTTCCACTGAGTTGTCCATGAGAAACTCTACATAGACTAATTTATTCAATAAACTGTTGTTCTAGACTTTAAAATATTCCTCATCCTAATTGACTTAATAGGATTGCTGCTTTTTTCTATATATTAATATAGAATTGGCATCATACAAATATTATAGAATAGAAATCACTTTAAAATATAGGATTAAATAAAATATAGAGTTAAAATTGGATTTTTATTTTTACTTAGCAACTCTATTCTTCTTAAGAAATATTCTTTCCTTTATATTCATATCTAGATTCATTATAAATTGATTAAATCATTTAAAGTTGTTGTATTTATGAATAACCTATATATTATTTATTTTGTGATTGACTTTTTTGTGCTAAATTATTAATGAAATTAAAATATAAAAATATTAATTTGTCTATAGATAAATACAAAAGAAAGATATCCAGTTTAAAATTAAACATTAATTTCTTAATGTATGAATGATTAGTTATTGTAATTCAATTTATTTTTTTTAGCACTCTAAATTAAAAATATCCTCATCTTAAATAGAGGATTAAAGTCTCTGTTATCTTTTAGATATAAATAAATAATGCTATAAACTTGAAATTAATAAAATATAAGAAATTTTATTAATTAATTTAACTTTAACTTTGTAATTAAAAACATTTTAGAAAATGCAATGTTCTCCGCTAAGGATGGGTTATACTCAGATTTTTATATGTAAACTTAATTCTTTTTACTCACTTGGTACATATTTTATCAAATATGAGAACAATCAATTGAATAATTACGTTTTTTACATTTATTCTTCATCATATTATAACAATATTAAATGTCTTGCTAAAGCTACTGATGCCTTGATCTCTATATTTGCACCGCAACAACAATAAAACGCTTAAAAGTCAATTATGCTCCCACATTATGTGTAAAAAAATATTTGTGAACTTACTGTATTTTATATTATAGTAATTTTAATAATTTTATTGTTGAATAAAATCCCACTATATTTTACAAATTTCAATAGCTAAGGTTAACAAGTTGGCTAATTTCGATATAAAATATAGATACCTTAACTAAAAAAAAGTCACATAGATTTGTAATATATCAAAATATACAATCTAAATGCTTTTCTTTATTTTTTGTTTTTGAAATCTCAAGACCTCTGCAAGCATGAATAGGATGAGTACTTGTTTGATAAGAATATATAATAATGTTAGGCTCTCATAAAAATGGTAAAATTCAAATACTACTATCATACTCGTAAACAAATCACATTTTCCTATGAAAATTCTAAAATATAGAATAAATTTATATATATAACAAGACGAGACAAGATTTTGGAATTGCAAATAATACAATGCATTATTCGAAGATGTTGAGGATAAACTTTCAAAGTTAAATAAAGAGGATCGCTGTGGAAGTAATATAAAGTAAAGGTAAATAAATGAATATATTAATAGTAGTAGCAAACAATTTTCAACGCTAATGTCAAGATATATAATTATCTATACTCAATTCTAAATCAAATTCAATTTTTATTGAAATTTATTACTTATAAATAAAAACCATAAATAATCTTTTTGTATGATGTTCTCGATCAATTACTTATTTTATTATAAATTAGGTACTCTAATCTGATAATTAAAGTAGAAAAATAAAAAATAATTATTATACGATTATATAATCAATTGGATAGTATAAAACAGTTGATACACTGAAGTGAATCGAAATTGTTACAAGGATTTAACTTAAAAGATTTGGGGAAAACTAAATTTATATGGTAGATAATTTTGAGTTTCTTTATTTTAATCATAAATTTAATAATGTTAATTAATTTATCTGTTTGGTAATTAATAATATATAATTTACTTCTAAATTTCAAAAGCTTAAAACTAATAACAACTATAGAATGACTTTCTTAGGAATAATAATAATTTAAAAATATTTTAAAGGATAATGAATTCTAATTTTTTAATTTGAAATTTAACTTCATAAATTTATAAATAATAATTATAAATATAATAGAGATTCGATCACAAATACATGCCTCGTCGAATCGAATAAATCCCCCTTCCTTCAAATAATACTCTTGCTATAATCATACGCAAGCACATGTTTGATAAGAAAAACTGAAGTAAAAATTTTGAGCTGCAAATTTATAATTTATGTGCCAAGAAATTTAAAATAATGGACTTAAAAAAAAAAGAAAGCTTTAAAATTGTTCAGAGTTCTTTGTATTTAGTCAAAATTATTGTAAAATAAATATGATTAGGATATAAGTGTTTAAATAATATGCAATATATTTGCAAAATTAACTTTTTTATGTATTTTTATTTAAATATCATTGATTCTCTATAAAAACTTTGGCATATAAATTATTAAATGATTGTCTTTTGCCATGTTTAGAGATTATCGCCTCCTCTTTCTTAGAAATTATAAATAATATCCATTTAGTCTTTTATTAATACTGTTTTCTATATGTTCTTAGCACTCTTATTTGAATACGATGAGGGTGTAGAATGAGTTAACCATTACTTTTAGATATGCTTTATTATATCATAATAATTTAATGTTACTAATAAAGGCTATCATGAAGACTAATATTTAAATTTCTATACATAATAGTAGCTAGTTATCCAGTCAGGATAAAGTAAACCACTGTGTTGTGGTTCAGTTTAATAATCACTAAATATGTGTTTGAATTAACGCTTTTATTGTTTATAATGTTGCCTCCTTATTAATGTTTGTTTCAGACTGATCTCTATGAGCCTATAGAGTGTTAATTTTTAAAAATAAACTGAAATGTACAATAAAATATAAATTAAATATATTTTAAGGAAAAATTATTAAGAAAAATGGAAAGGGATATGCCCGAACGTTTTCCTTCCAAGCCACTCTACTCTCCATTCAAATACATCGCCACCTGCATGTCAATACCTTTTTTACCTAGGTCCTGTTCTCTTTTTATGATGTGCCTTTCTAACCCAGCATTCATTCTTACCAGTACCCATTCATTATAATTAAACTAAATTAGTTGTCATTTATATTACTAACAATTTTCCTGTGAGTGTACTTGTAACTTTTTAATCTTCATCTTAGATATCTTTATTTTTTAATTTTTTTAATTTATTATTATTTGTTAATTCAATTTTTTATAAATCATTGATGTTTAATTTTTCTATGTTGAATTTAGAGTATTGTACTTCGCATAAGGCCTTAAATTTGCCAAAACAATATACCAATAGAATTTTTGTTAAAATTTCATAACTGAAATTAAAATTTTAAGTCCATAAGTTTTTATTGAAGTTTCAAATGTTTGAAAGTGTGTTTTAGAGTTTAAATGGCAAGATTAATATCCTTGTCTATTAATTTGAAAACCCCACTAATAAATATATAGGGAAACTGTCAGAATTTTAAATAATTATAGGTAAATTTCAGCAAAACAAGATATTCTGGTTACTCATTATATTTCGGAAAGAGCTTTCATGCTTTCAATTGTTGAATGTATGTGTTATGTATGATTCTACGCTAATTGTTAAATAAATTTTTACTGGTAACATTCATTAGTAGACTGCATAATATGACTTCAAAAGCGACTCGATTCCATAGCAGTTTGAGTTATCAACACTTTTTAATATTCTTAAAAAGAGATTAAATATTATTCAATAAAATTCACTAGAATACCTAAATAAGCTTCTATAGTAATATTTTATAAAAAAAAATCCGGGTATTGATGTCCCTCAGGCACAGATAACGTCCTCCAGTCACAGGTGATGTCCTCAAATCATAATGACGTCCCCCAGTCCCATGTGTCGTCCTGAGCTCACTCATGATTTTATTATGAATGTATCAATACTTTATTTTTATTAAGTTTATCTATTTTTCTACCCATTCTATACAATACATTTATATTTATCAATTTGAGAAAAGCTCTATTACTTTAATCATCATACTCATTTTAACTACTGTCCTAAACCGAATGGTTATTTTATAATATATATATTAATTGATTTATGATATAAATTTATTAAGTTTATAAACTTATAATGAAGATCAATAAGTTGACATTTAAGACAACAAAAAGTTATTCTTATGAAGAATTATATAGTTTCAAATAATACACACAAAAAAATTAGTGATTTATATGGAAATGACCCAAAAAAATGACAATAATTTAAGAAAATATTCCTTTTCTGTAAGTTTATTAAAAATATAAGTAATTTTTTTTAATTAGATAAAATTATAAATTTTATATTTGATAATGTTAATTATGAAAGGTTTAGTTAAAATCAAAGATTTATGACTTTTTATAGAAAAAGCAAAAATAAAAAATGAAATAAAATTTGAATTTTATATTTTATACTATTTCTTAAATATTTGGAAGTACTTAAGCCTAATTAATTCTTCTTTAAATTATGATTTATATTAAGTTTTTTATGAAATGGTTTTATAGTTAATTATTTATCAAAAATATAGAATTAAAAAATATAAAAAATTAATAAATATTATTTACAAATTTTAGTGATTAATGCATTTAACCAAATATGTGAATAATAACTTTGTATTCAATTATTCAAATGGATTATAAGATACTTTCATAATATCATATAAATAATAAAAATACTGACTCTATTACAATAATATAAATCACAAAAGCTGTAGATTAAATTTTATAAATTAAAAAAAAAATTATTATTATGACACAAAATTTGTGAAAATTGTGAGACTTGTATGAAAATTTTTAAATCAAGCATTATGAATTAAAGAAAAAGAGTACAATTAATACTTAAAAAAATGATTATATATAATAAGTAGGTAGGAGAAACATTAGATGTATTAATATTTAATAAAATAAGAAAATTATAAATAATTCTGAAAATTTCCCAAAAAATAATCGAATTATTCTTCTTTAATCTCAAAATAGTCCTTGAAATTATCGATGAACTTTAATAAAAAGACATGAAATATAAATACTTTTGTACTTTATACTATGTTTCATATTTTTAGCAGTCCTAATAATTAATGTTTGTAAGTTTTATAAAGTCCTCAGAAATAATTTAATGATATTATTCTTTTGTGACTTCTAGACGTCATCGGTGATCTCCTTACGTCAATACCCAAATATCCTTAGTTTTTAACATAGTTAATAGATTCCAAAAAAGATTTAGTGTATTTATAACATCACTCCCTCCAAATACAAACTATTAGTAATTATGTGAACTCTTTATGGATGGCTGATCCTATGTATGCATACTCTTTAATGTGCTGGTATTAATTTTTAATTTAAAACTATACCTCTGATCCAGATTATTGGTTCTCAGAACTTCAAATTTATTCGAATACAATCTTTTTAATATTTAAAAACATGTTTATTGTATACTCTAGCCATTGCTATCGTTGTATTATAATTTTGGTTTTTTGTTGAGCTCTGAATGTCTTTAATCTGTTAGTGATAGATTTAATTCTTCCTCATATAATTTCATAACATATAAATAGCAAATGCAATATATTTTTATATTTATCAAACTTACTATAGTCTAGTTTGTTAATTTTCTGAATTTAATTTTTTTTGACTTTTCATTTTATTTTAAATTGAATAATTAAATAAATTAATTATTAGAGATTTATTTCCTATTAAAGAATTTAAAAGGAGGTTTATTTAAATTAATAATTAAAATTTTATATTTCAAATTTAGGTGACTATTTAATCCCTTATTAAAATATTATTATAAGACATAAATAATATCATTAAATAAACTTTTGAGAATTATAAATATAAAATATATTTTTTATAATTATAAGCAAAGTTACTCAAAATTAATAATCATGATTTATAATACGAAAAATATAATTAATTAATTATTTTAATCACATTAATACTAAAACTTATTATGAAAATTAAAAATGGAAATCTCTCTGATTATTTCTATTATTCCTCTTCATCATCCTCTTCTTCATCTTCATCGTCAAATTCAACTTCTATGTCTGCTCTCTCTGTCACTCTGCGAAGCACCAGCCCAGCCGCACCTGTGGCCATACCAGTAAGACCACTATAAAAAAATTAAAGATATGTTTTTTGTAACTTACATTTTTAATGAGTGCTCTGTCTCCACCTGCGTTTGATCTTTAAGTATTCTTATTAATATATTAAGTTTTTGATTAATTTTAAAGTTTTCATATTATAAATTATAAATAGCAATACAACTTAAATATTATATAATTAACTTTCTTATTTAAACTACTTATTTCATTTAAATATGAGTAATATTGACCAAGTTGATAAGGTCTATTGACTACTAAATATATAAGCTACCCAATTTATAAGTCTAATTGTTCTAATTATACTAAAATATAGAACATACAATATCCATTGTTTTTAATTAATAATAACTAGTCTTACAGTTCACATTTACTGCAAATTTTACCCAAAATAATATCGTACACTCTTAATGTAGTGTTATTGTTTGTTTTTTTGACTAATGATTAAATCCTATTCAATTAAAATTAAGTATCTTTATTTATATATTTAAATCGTATATAAATACTAAGTAATATCCAAATATATTTTCTTAAATAGTGCCCACTAAATTAATTTAGCCCCATCATTCTCTGTATATTTAAATAATTTTTTTCCCAAAACAAAAGCAGTTTAACTTTATTTTCCTTTTAAAATTGTTTTTCATTTCAATATTGAACAATAATCCAATTTATAACTTTTTATGGCCACTAACTTTTTAATTAAAGTTTTTAAATTATGGAGATGAATCTAAAAATTATTTGTATTATAAATATAGGGTAAAATTAAATAAATACAAATACCAAGTATAATTAGTTTAATTACGAAAGCGAATTAAAAGTATTAGCACTCTGCCTTTGTTTCAAATTTCATCTAATTTTTAAATCTTTAATTTTTATTCCCAGGTTTTTTCTATCTTTTATTATGCAGTCATCTTACTATTTTACTAAAACTTGTAAAAATCTTGAGCCTCAACATCTTGCTATTATCATACACAATTTGGAGTATACAGAACGCCAAGTTATGGATAAGCAAATATTGCTAATTTAAGTCTCTAATATATTTAATGAGCTCCCCTTTAAAGATGTGAAGACTATGCTTAAAAATCCCCTTAAATCTTAAGGTTATAAACCATCATTGAAAAAGTAATATGTGCTCTACTGTCTTTCTTCATTATCTTTGCATAGAACCACATTTTAGAGTTAAAGTGTTATAATTTATGATTCAAATGGTCACAGATTTTGTTTGGATCTTATGAAACATTTAGTTTTTCGATAATAATGTTTTAAGTACGGTCTTCATATCCAATAGAGGGTCGAGAATATTTTTTAGCTTTTTGGCATTTAATAATTTTAGTACTGCAAACAATGAAATTAGAAGGCATGCAGTTTGGATAATATATGAGGGTAATTTGATTAAGCACAAAATTTTAAGGTAGTTAGAATGCCGAGACAGAAGGGAGTCCTTATAGCCGAGATAATGAAATATTTTTTAAATTATTCAATCATTTTATCAAATTATTTAATCTAGATCTTTTGCAAATTTTCATTTATAGAATTAGGCTTTCAGAAATATCTTTAGATTTGCCTTTCTACTTGGTCTGGTTAGTGCTAGTTTTCTGTAAGTTTAGACTGAATTCTTCTTAGAGGACAGGAAATATCTTGGCGATTTCCTTTTAGTAATATCAAAATTTATTTTATTATAGAATACTTTCAAAAATATCTGCTTTTTAATCCTTGTAAACCCATTTCAAAATCATGATTAGCATAAAGTAGAAATAATCCAAGTTCTCATTCATATTAGTAATTTAAAAGAATATGAAAATTTGAGTGAAAGAAAATTTAATCAAAAGGCATTATCAATAAATCATTAGTACAATAATTACTAAAATTTCTTGAAACATAATCATGGATTACAACAGATACTGGGACCTATAGTCAACATAATAGAGCATCAACCTCCACTAAAACTTGTGACAGCTTCAATAAAAATGCAATAATAACACTCACACCTCGGTAAGAACGCAGCTGGAATGATTCTACTATGGAGATAAGAAGCCTCTAAACTTGGGCGAAGCGCCAGAGCAATTACTAGAATTCCTATGCTGTCCTTGAAAATTCTCAATATGAATACTACAGCAGCTATAGTTATTTCCTAACACACTATCAGATAAAAAGCAACATGATGATATATGATTTAATCATAGCCAAGCAGAAGAAGTTCGATGACCTTAATGTTTTAGATATTTTTGAGAATGAAGAGATTGTTAAAGAATAGCAACTCTATATTGGTCATTAAAACTTGCATTACTACCTAAAAACTTAAAAAATCCAAGGCTCAAGTCATCACAGATAGTTATTGTTTTTGTTTAAGAAATATATAAATTTGCACATTAATGATTGCATTTATTTTTTTATCACTCTAATTTTCATATTCTTTTATATGTACAATCTGGCATTATCTATCCCTTTGATACATTATCCTAAAATTAGAGGATTAAGAATTTTTTCATTTATCAGAACAAGTATATGTAAATACTTTTGCCACAATTTCCAATTGTATGTTTGAGTTGTACTGTTTTTTTTAAATCAAAAATAGCTATTTCATGATGTGTATCTATTTTTCCATTAAATTTTCAAAAGATCATTTGATTTAGATGCTGGCATTTTTATAATATTTAATGTGGTGAGTATATTATGTAGATTCTTAGACTTCATCTCATTAGTATTAATCAATTCCATGCAACTGCAATACTTTTACGCAGTTGTGGTTCTGGTACTAATAATTAATATTTTATCTGGGGTAAATGTGCTTTATTATAATGCTCTCTTGCATTAAAATCCTTTTTATTTTGACAACTTACTTTAATTTTAACTTAAGGAATTTACTTTACTAGCAATGATGTCATGTGCTGAAAGCAGCTTTAAAGTCCAATAAGATTGCGCTCTTGATTTATTGTTTCTATTAATCAAAATAATTAGTATTGTTAATAATTTTTACATAAAGTTTACTTAATCTTACAATTATTACTATTTAGTATTGTGATCAGTTTAATAATAAGCTTCTATAGATATGCTAATTACTATGAAAAGGATTATTGTATTTGAAATTTATGAGTAAAAATGTGGTTATATAATTATTATAATTTAGAAATGAATTTACTTTTAATAACCTCCTTATTAAATAAAAATTATTCTCATAAATAATTTAAATTATTTATTGAGATTCCAATAATTATTGATCAATTAACAGTAATTGAGATCCATGCTATACCTCAAATAACTTTTTTAATATTGCCCCATTTTGAAACAATTACATTTGAAATTAAATCAGAATAGTTCATAAATTTTGTTAGATATAAAGATTTTAATATAATTTAATATTGAAGCTATTTATTGATAGTATATTTAATCTGTGACTATTTTGTAGAATAGATCCTTAGTAAGAATATATCCCATTGACTAAAAACAACTTTTTTTATACTTTATCAATTAAAATATTTCATTTGAACTGTAAATTGTGCAATATTGTTAGTATTAAAGTGTTGAGTAATTACTTTTACCTCTCAATTTTTAAATTCTGCAATAAATGCTAATTTAAATATAATATGCATCGTTTTTGCTTAAAATTATTATCATAAAATGAATATGTGCATTTGTGAAGTGTGGATCAATATTTACTTTAATATTCATTTTTAATTATAAATTTTAAGCTACAGTAATTGCTTCATGATTTTAATTAATATAATTTAAACTTCTTCTTAATACATATTAAAAAATTTTAAACTTAGTTAAACCACATTATATGCTGATTGTATAGATTTTAAGGAAAATTTATCATAATTCTTCCATTATAATCTAAATTATTTTTAAAATTAGTGAAATTATTGACTTTTATATTATTAAATTTAAGAATTTTCATTTCCAATTATGTTATTATTTTAATGCCTTAATTTTTAAATTTAGGAGGTAATATTGTGAGAATTTTAGAAGTTAATTATTGCCATTTAAATTTTGAAAGTTTAATGCCACTTAATGGGGTTTGTTAAAATGATATTAATATTTTTTGAAGTATATTAATCAAGATTTATTTTATATTTTAGCTGAGTTTCGTCCTTTTCATTTCACCTATTCATCCATCGAAAGTTTAAATATATTAATATATTACTTTATTCATTCTAATGAAAAAAGAAATGATATTTTTTAATATTAAGTTAAAGATTTTATAAACCTTAACTTTAATCCCATAAAAACTTAATTAAATTTTGAAGTATTTTTTCCAATTTATTATATTTAGTGCTCTGTGATTAATCAGATATAATTTATTTATTCGATGATGATTGTATAATAAAAGAATTGATAAAATATATTATTATTTGCTTTTTTATATAATTAGCGACAAAATATTAAACTTAATTATTACCACTTTTGACACTTCTCTTTTACGACACAAGATCCGATTTACCAATATGATGAATAAATTAAAATAAACACATATTGCTAAAAGTTAAAAATAACGTAGGAGATTATTACCAAAATAATAATAATAATTTATATATGCTTTTTTAATATAAATATTCAATTATTTAATCATTAAAAAATTATTTTAGCATAGAGATATTTTCTTGCATCTTAAAAGACTAATGAGAATTAAATTCTTAAAGTGCTAAATAGTGTATTTTAAGAGATATTTAATAAAACTTTATTTTAAATTTGGATTAATTGCTTTGTCACAAGGAAAGAGTTTTATTTAACTTTCACAGATTATGATCATTGAGATATGTCCCTATCTCAACTAAATACTCATCGTAAGTAAAAACATTTGCAAGTGTTTAAATTGTTACATAAATTCAATTACAAAGTTAATTAATTCTTCTTTCAATTGCTAAGTTAATATTTTATTTAATTGATGTCTAAATAAATAGTTTTAAAATAATATATTGGGGAAAAAATTTTAATTTTATAACAAAGTCATGATTTCTGTCAGAATTGTCCGAATAAATACATTTGATCAACGCTATATAAATGACTATTCATAAATACCTAATGCCTATAGTTAGCATAAATTTAATCATAATCATTTAGCTATTCAGTACTTCCTCTTGCTCTCCTGATACATCACCTCTCAAAAATTATGAATATTTATTATATCTAAGAATTTAATAATCTCAGCTAGCCATAGAACTTATTATCAAAAGGCGACCTTGGTAAACTTCTAGAAAGTAAATTGTTTTTATGTCTTAAAAAGACGAATAACCTCCATACATTTCTTTCACTAACAATATCCACGTTATTGTTGTCCCCGCTCTTTGAAAGATTTAAATTTTAAGAGATTAGATCGCTCTAGATTTGTGCATACTCCCCTTGTCATTGTTCCTAAGACTCTTGCAATTTGGCTCTTGGTATTCTCTTATTACTATTAGTCATCCTGATCCATTATAAGCTACTTAATAGTGATTAAGCATTCTTCAATGTTGCATAGTGTAATAACGTAATATATTAAGTTAAATTGATGATCGAATTTATTTTAGTATTTTAAGAAGTGTTTGTCGACTTCTTTTTTCAACTCTCTACCTTTCCTTGCTAATTTTAAAAGCAATTTACTGGTTATTTATATACACTCGTGCCATTTGCGAAAGATTCCATTTCATCGTGCTTAATAAGTACTACTCTATTTTATTCCAATTCATTTTCAAACATGTTTTAATACTTATAAAAATTCTAATGCTTTTACAATAGATTATAAACTATAAGTAAGAATGAATTATTAAAGTTACCACCAGTTGCATGAATTTATCTAACATTAAATACTAATTTATTATCTTTTAAAAAATTTATAAGTTTTTTTTACATTATATCTCTGGAAAATCTTCAAGTATAACATATCTCAATATCTGACTCTACTATATTATTGAAAATATTTACATTAATGCTTTTATTCTTTTATTGTGGGTTGAGACAAAAATTTAAATAAAAATTAGTTTATTTGCTTGAAAATCAATTTGCATTTTATAAATACTAATTATACTTTAACTCTCAAATTAATAAGAAAATATGCGGATTATAAATCTTATGATTAAAATTCAAAAAAATAACTACAATATTTTATTGGAGATAGAGTCTTAAAGATTTAAAAATAATGGATATCTTTTAGGCATGTAAAATAAGTCTTGGCTAGAGAAACAAAGTTATAAATGCTCATAATTTTAAATTTGGAAACTTTATATACATTTACTGCAAATAATTGCTAATCAATTGTACTCTTAGTTAATGTTTTATAATTGTTTATAATAGTGCAAACACGCATTTGTTTCACATTTTTTATCTCTTGCTCTAACTGTAGTATTGCCAAAAAGTGGCAGTTAGGTTATTTCTGTTCACATTCTTAAAAACTTTTGGGGTTTAGGTTTTTAATTAATGTTGTCATAGATATAGTTGATGAAGTTGATGATGAAGTTGGATTTTAATGGCATAAATATAATTCAAAAATATCAATAAAACTTTAAAGAAATACTAAAAAGACTGATGTTTAACATTCATATTCATGTTAACATACTCCATATTTAGGTTGAATTAATCAATTTTTAATTAAATTTTAATATTCAAATCTAATATTGGAATAATAGTAAATTTGTTTATAACACTTAACTTCAGTTTTAAAATAAGATTATAGTTATTTTCGATTTTTTTGAAATAAAATGAATTGTAATAATTAATAAATCAATATTAATAGTAATAATAACAATAATAATAGAAAATAAAAATCAAAAAAATCGTTGCCATTCTTCAATTCACCACAATAAATATCACCATCACTAAATATCATCATTCCATATCCATTTTTTAATGTTTTATTGAGAAGTCTCTGTTGTCTCCCACCTTTAAAAATATCAGATTCATTCCCTGTAAAAATTAAAATTAGATAAGTTTTTTGTAACTTCATTATTATTGAATGGCACTTCACTTTCTGATTAGATATGTTTTCATATTATATTCTTAGTTTATTATTTATTACAATTCACTTTATTTTTAAATAATCGTAATTATAATAAAATTGCGCTCTATTAACAATTAAGTTTATTTGTAAAATTGAAACTAATTAATTATGTCATAAAGTTTACGAATATATCTTTATAAAGTAACTGAACTAAAATCTCACTAAATTTCTTAATGATATAATTTTAAGCAAATGATTTCATCTTAAGAGCTTTAATTATTTTTAATATCATTTATATAAGAAAATAAATTCTTTAACATGATTAATCTTACTATTTTTATTATAAAAACCTGAATAATTTAAAGTAGCATATCCCGATGCATGATTTTGCAGTGTTTTAATATAGTTACTTTGGTAATAATTTTCGTTTTTATTTGCAATAAAGATTTATTTAAGGCTTTCCTTCTAAAATATAAAATAAAGAAACATATATTTACTTACCTGGAAGGTATTTTATATTAATTTTAATTTTTAGCAGGCTTTAATCGTATAATAGAAAAAGAACTCTAAATTATTTTATAAACAGTTTAATTGAAAATATCATTAGACAAGGGAAAATAATTTTGACTTCCATTGTCTGCAAAATAATAATCCTATATCAAAACAATTTTGAACTGTCAATATAAATGCGATCTCTTTCGCCTACTAAAATGATACTCGCTCTATAACCTGTCTGAGTTAGTAGGTAATTGATAATACAAATTGATTGTCTTATAATGGAGTGCCATTAGATCATAGAGTTTACCAGCCTTTTTGCTCACTGGCCTCTATTGACTTGCATTATCAGAGGTTAGATTTGTTAAACTGCTGTCATAAAAAATAATTATATTTAAGTAAAGAACTTTTGTGTGTTTAAAATTATGAAAAACTAAGTTAGTATAAAGTTTTTGCAAACTTTTCTTATGTTTTACTTACATTTTCTACGTTTTCTTTGCTTATTTGTATATTTTCCATTTTTTTAATTGGGATAAGAAGTATAATAAATCATTTTTATATAATCAAACATTTAATAGGAACTTTTATGACAATAAATTTAATGAGCTTTGCCATTATAGATTGCAGATTAATTTACTAGTATCAATAAATATTCCCTTTTTACCTAATTTGATATATTTGACATCATGAACTGATCCTCAAGAATTTTATGTTAAATTAAGATTGCCTCATATATGTCATCCCAATTTAATGTTTTTAAAATCTCCACCAAATATTATTCCTTGCCCATCTCTTCCTTATTTCACATTATGTAGCTATAATAACAAAATACTCTTAAGTAATTTATGATTTTACCCATTCTTTTAAGCCTGTAGATTAGCGCTTGATTTGCTCTTGAAACTTATTTAGAAATTCACTGTAGCTAATTTATACCAAGTATTTGTATATTTTTCATACCATAGTCAAATACTAAACACTTCTCAATCAATTTATTTGTTTGCTGTTTAAATTTTACCGAGTCTTAAGGAGTTTAAATATAATCACTAATCTATTGAAATACATTGCTATTTTTTCTTAATAAATATAGGTCGCCATCAATTATTCTTACATCTGTTGTACTAATAGAAATGTTTATCATTATACTCTTTTTCATTCTTATTATTAATTGCTTTCTTTTTCTTATCCTCTTGATTCGCAGATAATTTCTCTAAGCAAAGTCTTTTAAATCTAATATTGAATTAGAGCAGATATCTTGTAATAATTGGGGGTGGTAATTTTTAAATAAATATATTAATATTAGAAAAGTAATACTTCTCCCATGTCTGAATTTTATATGTCTCTTGAAAAAAGCAACTATAGAAACAGCCGCTGATTGATTATCGATAAATACATAACTGCCTTAATTATATTTTTTTGTTCATAATGTAACAAGTTAAAATTGTGAAATTAAGAGTAAAGAGGTCTGTTACCAAAATAACTTGAGTATTTTAAGTATAATTTATAACTGAATTAGCTACTAAAATATAAATTTTTTTAAGCCCAAATAATGATTAAATTAGTTTGAGATTTTATATATTTAAAATTTAATTCTTATTTTCTTGAGAATATTTAAATATATTATAAGTATTGTCACGCAAATTTGATTCTTAAAATTATCCTAATATAAATAATTAGATATGAAACGAGAAAAATTTACATGATATCATGCATTAATCACATGACATATTTTCTCATAATCAAATACTTAATTAAAATAATTGTGAGTGGAATGAAAAAAAAGAGATAGTTGTTTCTTGAAATTAAATTATAGAATTAAATATTTAAACTATAAATATAGGAAAATTTTATTTTGATCTGTTACTCCTTAATTACTTATAATAAAAATTTAATTTTAATAATTTATTGATCATTTATACACTTTAGCAATTAAGTTGGTCATCCTTACAATTATTATGAATTTTCAAAGATTAAATAATTTTTCTTTGAAGTTTAAGGACTTTGTAATATTTGGAGATCCTTACATTATTTAGTGATTTCCATGTTTTTTATATCTCTTAACTGCTATTAATTCTCTGATTCTAGCAACTTCTTTGTTTTTAAGTTTATTATACCCTCTTAGAGCTCATTAAATCAAAGTGATGTAAATATTTTATGATGAAAAGAATTGATATTAACTAAAAGGTAAATAAATACTTGATATTATCTTAATCAAACTAGTATTTAATATATAATTAATTTTGTTTCCTATTATTTCTAGTATTATTATTTTTGTTTGTTAAACCTTTGATTTGTTTATATGGTTTATCTTATCTAATGTCTAAAGGCCTTACTAGACTATCGGCGGCAAGCCTTTTTTGTCCCTTACTGCCCTTCAGGTTTTATCCTGGGGAGGTTCTCCTCTGCCTCCAGTAGTTCAATGTTATCTGTAAATTCCCGTTTTTATTTTTTAAGATCGGAGTACGATTGACTTATGAGGCGGAAGCAGTAAGGTTAAATTTAAGGTTTCAGCATCGATCAAGAGGTTTAGATCAACTTAGGTTGGAGTGAGAATTTGAGGATTTCCAAAGTCGATGTCGTAAAGATTTTCACCATTAATACACATAACTTCACCAGCATCTCTTGTTTTTTTTGCCACCTAAGAATAAAACTAGGTCCTTTAGAGCTAGTTTGGTCCGGAGGCCTTGTCTCCCCTTCAAATCTACCAGCTCTCACTAATGCAGTTATATAATGGTCTATCTTTAATGTTTGAAATAATAGTAAAAATTACAATTACAATTAAAATATAATATATTACTTTATTTTGAAAAGTCTTCTAGTCAAAGCCATTCTTTAAGTTGCCTAAATCAAACAACTTAACAGAATTCTTCCATAAAGTCTCATAAAATATATTCAAAACACATATAATGATAAAGTAAACAGATTTTATCATAAGCGCTGGTTTGGAGTTTATAGATTCACTTCACTTGTGTCAGACATTATTTGTATATGCATTTCCCATCCTTATACTCACTATTTGTTTATTATTTAAGCTGTTATTAATGATAAGATCCTTTTTTAATATACGTGTTGTAGTCATTCTCATAAACATAACTTTCTTTACTTGAGTTAAATATATTAATATCGTGTATAGCTTATTAATTTTCACAAATGTTAAATGTTGAGTTGCAATTGGATAACTCAAAGGATACTGAATGATATTTTATAAAATAAATTAATTCATCAATTTGGCATCCTCATATTATTTACAGCATTATTGTAAATATTTTTCCATTTTTAACTTAACATTTAAATATATATTATATGCAACTATTTTTTCTCCATAATACTTTCTTTGTTGACCATTGCTATTGTAGTACTGATTATTGTTTTAATTAACATTTGTGTTTGCTAATTATCTATTCGCTCCACTTACCCCTTTAACCCTCATTGATAGACCTAAACCTATATGAAAAAAAGGTTATTTGATAAATTTAAGCTCCAAAGGAAAAATGTTATATTTAATACATTTTAATCTAATATTTATTTTATTTTCCTATTATCAATTTTATTAGCTTAAGTGAGCACAAATCAACATAAATGCTAAAGAATGGAATGAAATGAGTAAAACTATGGCACTTATTTATTCTTTTATTGCTATTACTGGTGAGGATATTACAATTTCAATTTGCTCCTGATAGTTTTTATATCTAAAATTAATATTATAATTTTCCTATATATATATCACTACTAATAACAACTAATTATTTTTAATACTATTCTTAAAATTGTATCTATTTGACTTATTCAAAATAAATCTTTTGCCTAGTGCAATTTGCATGCTTCTCAATGCTAAATTGTTAAGTTATATTTGCTAATTTAATAAATTAGGTTACAGAATGGTTTGAAGAGATTTCCCAGTGTTTCATAGTCACTTGATGACTACAGTAGTTTATGTAAATATAAACCTAGTTTCTAATTAATTATTTGTTAAAAGAAATTTTAATATTAAAAAAGCTATAAAATATTTCATTTAAGAAGTATATTTACAAATAATATAATTTGCAAGAGCTTTTCATAAGTATTATTCACAAAATATGAGAATTTAATTTCTTGTCAAATGAGGACATATAGAATCTGTAAAATTTGTTTGAAAATTTAAGTTAATAAAATTCATGAAAAGTCAACTTTTTATTACAGCTTCTCATATATAAAACGACTAAACCAATTAAATGGTATGCTAGCCTCATAAGTCTATACCTTGAATTAAACTTGAATACATCTTCAAACCAACTATGCTCTCCAAGTCTTTCAGTGTTGACAGGTTGTCGTCTTCAAGTTGAGCATCTTCTATAATCTCTGCTAACCTTCCATTGTTCCTTCGTCTGTAAATTACCTTAAGAAGTGAGGATAGCTCTCGGAGTTTTAAGTTATGTTGTCTTTTGAGCCTTCCCCAAAATAAAGTCTACGACTCTGCTAATTGTTCAAACACAATGCCTCTCTGTTGACCTTAGCTTCTGCTCCCTCTTCCGATCATTTGGTATAATTATGTTTCAGATGTTACTAATGTAGCTAAAAGTACGATAGCATCAACTTTAAACTTTGTATCAACCCCTATACCGTATTCTTCAGGAAGAAAGAGTATTCCTTTGTCCTTTTCTTTAATACTTTCAAGGAAGTATGGATCAGATGCGAAGAATGAAGGAACTCCGAAATTTTACTTTTGTAGTGTTTCAATGTCCCCGCTATTTTCTTTTGAGAATATTATTATGAGAGGCGAGTTCTATTTATGTTGCTCTATTTGGTCTGCGACAGCTACCGATAATTTTTAATCTTTTTTTACACAAATAATCTGACAGCTGTCTTCTTCAATATTACCAGAGGCAACTTACTTCTCGGACAAGAACTTCATCTCAGATATGTTCTCAAAAACCTCTTGCAGAATGTATTTGTGGTAGCGAGTCTTCGTTGCAGAGAACATGAAAACAACTTTATTTGAGAAGGCCCATAAGCCAGTAAGCGATTTTCCAAGTGAGTAAAAGGGCTTTTTCTCAATGACACTATCGTACTCGTCAATTATCAAAACATCATCTTTAATTTGATGTTTATAATAAGATTCTATGTCCATGACTCTCAGGCTATCGATGACCACCCCTAACCTATCTTGTACCATACTTTTCAGCATAATGTTGGGCTCAACAATTGTCACTTGTTTGTTCTGAGTTGCATAATAACTTGCAAGCAAAGCTTGGACCCATGTTTTACCCGAGCCAGTGGGCATTTCAACAAGAGTAATTCTTGAATTGGAAGAAGACAGAGTTGCCGCAATCATCGATTAGTAAAATGAGTGAATATACTAGTCAGACTCACGACTCAAATTTTCAGATAATTTAAAATACTCTTCCAATGGTATTTGCTGCTTGAGACCCAGTGTTTAAGCTTTCTAATCAAAATACTACTGGCATGTCTCTTTTGAGGATTCTGATTTTCTATCAATCCCGTTTAAAATAAGTTTGTGTACCCCCTCATTTAAATCTTAGAGGGGTGCTTCGATGAAATTCTAGACCGTATGATAAGGTTAACATTTTAAACTTTGAAATATTTGTATTAGCTTTGAAAAATCAAAGTCAACACTTTCTTTGCTAATAATAAGCTCGCTTAATAACTACCGCTGATGAATTAATGAGAGAAGCTCATCTATTTAAGAACATTCATCCTTATTCACTTTGAGTTTGGAAATAATTTTTGCGATTATTATCTAATCACTCAATTCATAGTTTTTCAATTGTAGTAGCACCCTCTTCCAAAGAAACTTTTAGGGATGAGCAGCAATGAGGTCAGCCAATTCTTTTTAATAATTCTGCTCCACCAGATAGGTCGTTAGCATTTATTTGCTTTCCTGAGATTTCAACAACTCAGCAATGCTGTTGGGCTTGATTGCAAGAGCCATAATTATTAGTCCTTTTGAGGCATCTAGACCTTAATCAAAATACTACAGCACTATAGATTAAAGGATCTCTAGTGATGAATCAATGTCGATATCTCCAACAACTGTGAAATCCTTTGCTTTTTCAACAAATGGCAAGTATGTTTTGATAAGTAAGCCTCCCTCTTTGCCATAAGTAGGCACTGACTACACCATTAAGTAATTTAACTTAAGAACCACCTCCGGTTAGCAGTGTCCGAATGTTCCTAAAATGTCCGAATGTTGACGTCTATTGAGAAACTCTAAAATTTTAGGCAGATTTGTGCTTGCTGTATAATCTACAGCTTATCTAAAGAGTTCTTAGCTTTTTTGAATTGAACTCTTTACACTTTCAACCATAAGGCGCTAGAGGCTCAATGATGCAGAACTGTAGCCCAAAATGAGATCGTGTGCAGCTATTCATCTTCATCCAGCAGTTCTTACTCTTTTGATGTTTAATCTATCTGTAGTTAATTACAGGGCTTTGAGTATTTTCTTTTTCTTTTAATCGATGCTCAATGAAGGTCTTTAGTAGTCGAATCAGTCATTGATGCATTATCATCAATCGAAAGCAACTTGGCTCTTTTTACTTTTTGACGCTCAACCCTGATAAAATATTGAATGTCTTCCTTGTTAACTCCTTTGAGGACCCTCAGTAATCTTTTCTATGTCATTCTTGACCATCCCAAAAGTTTTTGCAAATTCCAGCGTAAGAAGTTTAAGTTGATCTTTGGCTGCCTTAGTGATTTAGCTTTTTTGCTTTTAAATTATTTTGAATTATCATCTTTTTCTGCCTTGCCCAGTGACAGAGTTACTATCATGCCAAGACTAGTCTGAAGAGCAGCTATCAACGATCGAGCTTGTAGGTGATTTAGCGTATTAAGGATGGTTTTCTAAAGCAAAACTATGAATGGAATGGATGTGCAACTTACCGCTATCAATCTCCATGAATAAAGTGCGGGTTTTTTTTTATTAAATAATTTGAAACTAATTATATTTAAGTGATAAATTAAGGAACTTATCCTAATACACGCTGTGATTTTATATCACAAAAAATTTTATCTTCCTAAATTCTTAAAATTCTAGTCTTAAAACTATTGAGATAGAAACTAACCCTAAACACTCAAATATATAAAATTCTAAGATGGTAAAATTTTTGTGATTAATCACAATTCCCCTAGTTTTCGCATTAATTGAGTGTTTTTTGTGATTAATCACAAACTTAAAAATTATTACTAACTTTTAATCACAAACTAAGAATTCTAAACTAAAATTAAAATACTGATTAAATTACAAGTTTTATAAACTAATTAGTACTATATTAGTTAGTAAGTTTTAATCACAAAAGTAAATCGTAGTATATGGAAATAAATACCAAAAGAACATTTAACTAAATGGCAAGTCAAGGTATCGACTCACTTGACGGGACGAGAAAAATTGCGGCAAGTCAACTTTCAGCTAGATTCAGGTCTAAGACTGACATTTACAGATACCTAACTGAAGTTTGTACGTAGAATTTTGCCTAAAATTTTTATAGTAAACATGCACCTCCCTCCAACTGAGTCCGTAAACAAAGACTACTTGAGGCAAATATTGAAAGAGGAGAAAAAGGTTTTCACTAATAGTGAAATTAAAATAATTAAAGTCCCAAAATATGAGGAGCTCTCTGTTAAAAACATCATGCTAGAGATAGGCGACGACAAACGCATACTAGAATACTTGCCGGATATGAATGGAAAAAAGAAGCCCATTGACAGATAGTACTTCTTTACAGTGCTAAACACCTTAGAGCCTGATTACACAAATAAAATTATTAAGCATGCACAAGACCTCAGGTACGATGAGACTAAGAATGAGGAGAAGAAAAACTACATCTTAGTCTCAGATAGATGGCATGAGAAACTCCTCCAACATCCATTTGTTTCAAGTAAATTATTTGGTAAACTATTAATTAACATTTAGAGTGCCCGGGAAAAACTATCCATTTACTTAAGGAAAGCACTAAGATTGTTGGCCCAAGAAAGCCTAAGCAGAAGCAAGAAGTTGGGGTGAGCTTTAAGAGACTAAGGGGGGAAAATAGCTAGATGATATTTTAAAAGCCTGGAGACACTAAGATGAAGTATACGAATTTGAGTAAGGACTCATAGCCCAAGCATATTTAAAGCTAGAACACAACCCCCAAAAAGACTCAAAATTGACTATTAAATTTGAATAAAATTAATTCACAACTTTAACTTATTAATTCTCTCAATTCCCTTCAAACACAATTCTCAACCCTTTCATCTGAACAGCATTTAAAGGTTTTCCTCACCAACTCTTTCTATTTTATTTCTAAGTTGTTGCATATAGCCGCTAACTTTTCTCTTTTATACTTTCGTTTGACTATGCTGAAAAAGTCTTCTATAGGATTGGAATCTGGAAAGTATGAGGGAGTGAAGATTACTGGGATATCTGCTGCTTATAAATAACCCTGAACTATTTTACTATGATGAACTCTAAGGTTGTCCATAACAAAAACTGCATCCTTAGCACCTACCTTCCCAATTAAAGCTTCGCAGAATTCAATAAACTTTTCAGAATTGACAGAATGGTTGAATAATTAAAAATATTCTAATCCACCTGTATTTGATATGGCGGCTGCAAATGCAATTGTAGTGGGTTTTCCTGTTTTTTAGGGATAGGAAATATTTTAATTTTAAGCGCTATACTCTCTACTTAGGACTGTGTTATAGGTGAACATAGTTTCATCAATGAATACCACTGTAAAACCTAGCTGAAGGTAGTTAGCAATACCCTGCTGCAAATTTAAAAGAGCTGCTTATCTTTTAGGAAGCTAGTTTACTGGAGGGTTTTTCAAAAGTTTGATTATTTTTTTCTTTACATTAGATTTTTTGTACAACTAACACAGAGCAGAGCTTGAAATTTTAATTTCTGGATGAGACCTGTGAATTAGTACGCATCTCTCATAGTTTTTCCCGAATGTTTGACTAAAGTTTCTTAGCTAGTGATTGAGGCTCTAAGATTTTCAGATATTGAAGATTACTTAGATTGTTTTTTATTCATTTAAATGAGTATATTTGCCGCCAAATTCTCAAATTCGTCAGGACCCTGAATGCTTCTATTAGAAGCCTCTCTGTATAATTTGCAAATTTTAGCAACTTTCTAAATAGGCAGCCGTGTAATATGGGAAATTGCTCGAAAACTCATCATTTCTACTTTGTTCCCTTTGAGTTGTAAATCCAAGAATCGGCATGCAATAACAAAACCTACACAATCCAAATTAAGCATAAAAGTTATGATTTTAATATATTACTGAGCTTAAATAATAAGAATAATTAATTGTTAAATAATAGTAAATAGTTAAAAAAAATGCAGCTAAAACCCACAAAAATAACCAATGTCAACATTCGGACAAAAGTGTCAACATTCGGACATCGTTTTAAATATTCATTTCCATGAATGTAAAATGAGTATAAGAGGGCGAGAAAAATACCAAAATAAATATATTAAAATGGAAGCCCTTCCTAAAACATACAAATGCTCAGTTTCAACTTGTAGATACTCAGGTTCTTAGTCAGCTGTCAATAAGCATTACTCACGAAGCCACCTTTTTGAGAAGATCCAGAAATACATGAACAAAGCGTATGACTGCGATGAGTGCAACTTCAGATTCAGTCATCGGTAGTCTCTCAATGTGCACAAAAAGAAATGCTAAGAAATCACGAAGAACAGGCTTATTAGGGAGCTCAGATAATTAGCCAATCACGACATAAAGCCCACTCTTCTACTTTAGGATCCCATAGTTATTGAATGTGATGTGCGAGTTCACGAAATTTGGGAGGAACTGCACAAAAATCAACTGCTAAGATCAGGAACATTATTCAGAGCTGTAGTTATGGACCCACCTTGGCAATTAAACTGCTTTGAATTACCTTATGACTGCCTATCAGATAAACAGATAAAAGAGATTCCCATGCACCTTATACAAGATGAAGGCTATTTGTTTATGTGGGTCACGAATGGTAAACCCGAAGTTGCGCTTTCGTTCTTTAAAAAACACAATTATAGATGGGTGGAAACTATCGTATGGATTAACAAACAAATCAGGAAACATTTACAAAGGGCCAGGAAGATACATACAGCATGGAATGGAGCTTTGCTTGGTCGGCGTCAAAGGGAGCTATGAAAACAACAAATCATTCAGCAAGATGAAAACAAGCATAAATGTAATAGTAGAGCCAATGAGGTTAATGTCATAGAAACCTGAAGGCATTTACAAAATTGTAGAAAAATTAATGCCTGGTGGACCATACTTCGAAATATTTGGCAGATCTCACAACATTCGGAAAGGTTGGACTACCATGGGCAACTAGCTCTGATATATATTCTGTTTTTATTATAAGAAATTAATTAACTTAAATTTTCAAACAAATTTTACAGAATGAATTATCATATTCTTTCTGAATACATTTATTTTTTTTATAAAGCATCTCCTATAAATGACTGTTTAAACTCGAATTATTTTTTTATTCTTTCATATCTTTCAGTTTTTTAAAGCAAATAATACGATTTTATTCATCTTGTTAACTCCGTTGTTTAAAATAATAAGTAGAGGTATTTTACATATTGTTTTTCTTTTTTTCTAACAAACATAAATATACTTCGAAAACTATATAAATTCAATTAATGCTTATTATATGTTATTGATTCAAAAAGGAAATTATTAATTTGTTTTAATTTTCTATTAGTGTTAAAATCTCACTTTATTATTCAATAATTTCATTTTGGTATCAATTATAGCTCTCAAGATTTCCTTAGCTTATGTAAATATTTTCTTGGGAAGTTATTCTTACAATCTTTGTGATTATTCTACTTTGATGAATGTTGCAATTACTGCAGATAACTTCAATCATTTACATGTAAGATTATTTATGTAATTTAAGAATTTATATAGGAGTTTAGATTGTCAATCTTATATTCATACTTCTATCTCATCTAGTAGTTAACCTTGATAGGTGGGATTCTTCAAACAAAATGTACTACTTTTAATAAAGAACAGAGGAGTTAATGATATTAGTTGTGTGTTAATAAACACGGATAAAGGATCTGCACGAGAATATAATCAAAGTTAATATTTAAAAGCCTTCAGCACTCTTAATTTTTAGAATGGACTTTATACAACTTATTATCTCAAGATTGAGATTGGAAAGCTACATCGCTTAATAATAGTTTAAGTTCTATTAGAAATCAAAATTTTTACTATTAATTTAAAAAATTTTAGAAAGGTGTCAAATTGATTATTGACAACGATTGAAGAAGAGAAACAGGAAAGGAAAATGAAGAAGAAAAAAATAATTAAGACTCAGTATACGCAAAAGAACTGAAAAGTTTACAAAAATATTTCTCCCCTTTGGTAGTGAAAAATCAATTTCACTCCCTAATCTCCTTGGTTGATCCCACAATTATGAATAATATTATTATTTATACTTATATCGTATCATTTTATTTTTTAATGATAAATTGCATAAGTTTTAGCTTCAATGGTGCATTTAGTCTTGCATTTCTCTGTCAACTAAGTATAAATCTAGTTTTTTTGTTGAGAATTTTATTTGAATTTCTTTGAGTTTACTAATTATTGGTTTTAAACTATCGATTGTAATTTTTATTATAACTTAATATCTAAAATATTCTTAAATTTGTCAAGTTTTTTATCTATTCTTTCCAAACTTCATTTATAATTATATGATTTGACCCGTCATATAACCAAGTTTGATTAATATTATTATTATATTTTGTGATCTTGATTCAAAATGTTTTCACTATCTTCTCTATAATTGTAAGATAATTTTTTCATTTTAAAACTGCCACTACTGCTTTATTTTATTAAGTATTAATTGTGAGAATTTCCTTCTTATATTAGACTAAATTATCTATGTTTACGTTTTCTAATGTGAATTATCCTAAAATTAGAGCTTCTAAGTTTTATTGATGAGTTAATTGAATTATATTTGTAGATTGTAATATTTCTTTTTGGTTTTAAAGGTAATGCTAAGTAGGATATTAAATTCTTGGAGAATTCATTTGAAAATATTTATGTTCAAAGTAAATAGATTCGTATTTAATTGCATTTATTGATATTTAAATTTTTATAAAACTATTTATAGAAAATAAAAAATATTATATAGAGATAATAATTATTAGTAACTATTATGATATGGAACATTACATCTATACTAAAGCTTTAAACATTAAGATTAATTATTGAGATATTTCTATTATCGTATTGTATACTTTCTTTATATATTTAATGAGAAAAATATTTAAAATTATGTTAAATAATTTTAGAGTTTGTAAATTCCTATGTTAGTTTAAAAACCTCAACTATCTGCTAAAGTTTGCATATAATTTGTGAATGATTCATAAACTTTAGTAAATGTATTTATCTTCTGGTCTCTTTAAACTGCACCTATAAACTTTATTATGAAATTTTAAGATAATAATAATAATAGTAATTAATAACTCACATCTAGGCCTCAGAGGGCCTACAAGTATAAATGTGTTAAGGAATAAATCCTATCTTGCCTCCTATTTTAGGAGATTTTTGTCTTAAATTACTTCTTTATTTCTGGTTTCTTACCTTTAGTTTTCTTTGGTTCTATCTCTTTCCTTTCTGTCTTCTTCCATTCATTAAATTTCTTGCCTGGTTTTCGAATGATGATTTGGTCATCGATCATCTTTGTTCTTGGAAGTCTCATCAATTGTGTCTCATTGATTTTTAATTAAAATAGGTTAAGTTATATATAAGTTTTAAAAGTTGTAGTGATGAGTTGCAGTAGATCTTTCCTTATAAATCCTGCTTGTTTAGTCAGAACTTTGAAATGAAAGATAACCTGGTTGAATATAGGGTCATAGTCTATAGCTAATGCTTGTATTGCTTGGGAGTTCATTTAGTTATTTTTGAGTATTATTGTAAATTATTGTTTGACTCCTTTTGTTCCAGTAGAGTCTGTTTTCTTTTTAATGGCTTACTCATCAGTGAATTTGAAGTCTTGTTTTTATGGCAGGATTAGAAGTTTGTTGAAGTCGAATTTAATGTTAGAGCATGTGGTAGAGGCTATTTAGTAGATTAGTTTGTATTTTCCTGTTTAGGCTGATTGAATATTAAGGACTAGCACTGATTCTCTGATCTCGAACATCTGTTCCCATTATTATAGTGGGACTCTGTTTCCAGATGCTACTATTTAAGGAGTTGTTCATTGCGTTAGCGCCAACTTCATTCATTAGAGCATTGTGTGACATTTGGATAGTTTAGAACACTTATAAATAATAATATTATTATTAATTAGGTTTGGATCTTTAATTTCTTCCTATTTAGTAAGTTTAATATTTTCATAGTCGATTAATTTATTTACCGGCCTGAATTGATCGGTATATTATTGTTGTTTGGGGTACATGGTAGGTTTGTCGTCGTCTTCCCAGTCCGAGACTTCTTCTACTTCTCCCGAGGATTCTTAGATGCATGGTGTAGGTATCAAGTCTGAGGATGATCCATCACTTGAGTATTCAAACTCATAGTCCTTTGTTTTTTGCTTGGCAGCTTTGAGTTATTCAGGGTCTGCTCTTTGAGCCATAAAGTGCTTGAGTTTGAGGGTGAGGGAAGTTCAATATGGTATTTAGTAGGTGGTAGGAATGAGGGAGGTGCGGGTTTGGTTAAGTTTCTTCTGCAGAGTGTATTTGAACCACTTTAATTGTGGTGGTTCTTTAGATCGTCGGTTGTGTGGGTCTTTTTATGTGGTTGTTGTTGATTTACGTTGAGAATGAAATTAGAGTTCAAGCAAGTTTCTAGAAATGTAGTCTGAGTTTTAGATTCAAGAGCTTGGCAATGAGATTTAGTGCTTGAGCTTAGATTAATCAACTAGACAGTTTTTGATGATAGTTCTTTCACGAGAAGGAGTTTACCTATCGTTATTTGTCCTTACTCATCTCTATCTGTGATGATGTCGAAAATTTATTAGGATATCTCGATGAAATCGTGTGTTCTGACGCACTATCTAATATGTTCTTTTTAATACGTATTGCGGTGGGGCATTTCGCTCTCTTATCAATTTAATAATTTTTAGATTTATAATATTCAAAAGCAATGAATGCATCTTTATCAATTTATCCAATAAATGTAATTTCAATAGTAAACCACCCTATTACTTAATTCTAAATCAAATATTAATTAACGCATTATAAAATTGTTTTAATTGCAATTTGAATAGCCTATATCAGGCTTTTTGTTTTAATTACTAAGTGGAGATGGTTTAGACATTTGCTTAAAAATATTTAAGTTCTTTTAAGACTGGGAAGAGTTTCCTTAAAGATTATAAAATAATTGATTTTTTATTTTAATGCTTTGATCCTGAGTTTCCCTTTGCTCAAAATTTGTGGTTTATAACTTTTAAATAATTATCTTTAACTTAAAGTAATATAATTTATGAGTTCATTACAGTTAATGAGAATTGAAATTGACTTATTTTTTGAAAATCAAGAATTGATTTGCAAGTGGCAAACGTTTAAACAAAAGATATTTCTTATATATGTGATAATAACAATTAAATTTAGCAAAATTCTTATTTAATAAACAAATCAATATCAATTAATAATTAATTTTATGAAAATTATTTGATTTTTTCATTAATTATTTATCGCGCTTGTACGAAGTTGTTAATTCAAATATTTTTGTTACTTATAATAATAATTTTACTCGTATTTAATCTTATATAAATAAATATTAAAAAATGATCTAAATTTATAGAAGATTGTAATTCTAAATCCATTCTTAACTAAAGGTAATGAAATGATTTCTTAATTTTGTAATAAATATGGGGTAAAATATTTAATGTTAAATTTGGTGGGAAGGAATTTTCCTTCCCCTTCGGTAACTTCCTGCCCCCAACATTAAATTTACTATTTTTTGAAAAATAATTATTAGAAGAATTAAAATTCCAATTTCAATTACCAATTCATTTACTAAACAACTTTTAATAAAATATAATTTTTAAGGTAAATTATTATTCTTCATAAAACTATATATTTAAAACAATGCTAAAATTATTTTTTTACTTAAAAATTAATAAATACATATATTTAAATGTATGGGGTAGGAAACTTACCCCTTGGGTGCATATAAAATTTTGGGGCAGCAAACTTCCTCCCTTCAATTTGGTATTTTTAAATCGACAAATATTAGTCTTTCTATTCTATTAGAATAAATTATAAATATTTTTCATTTTCTTATGACTAATTGTGCACCTTTAGCGTACACTTTTGTCAAGGAAGCTTCATTAACGAATTCTAAACATGACCTAAAATTTGATTTATTTCATATTTTGTCTTCTACATCATCTTCATCATCGTCGTTTTTTTCACTTACACAATTAAGATTGCATGTATGTCAATAATTATATATATTTTAATTTACAAAAAAAATGAGTAGTTAAATCTTATTGATAGCAAAATCATTTTTTTATTAAGGCTTAATGTTATTTATTTCATGCTTTCAAAATTTATATAAATTATTTTTAACTGAATAAACCTTAAAATCTTCTTTTTTAATTTATACAATTATAATTCCTAAAAAATACTAAAAAACATAGATAATTTTCATTTAAACAATTTATTATAAAATTATTTCACTATCAATAAAATTAAACACTCAAATATTTTAAAAAATAAATAAATTGATATTATTATTAGTTTAAAATAGCAAAATATCTGAATTTGCAAACTTTAATTAGTTTATTTATGTAATTTGACTCATTATTACTGACAATTTTTCCTTATTTTTACAAATAGAATGAACATCATTATTACTTTATATTTAATTATGCTTTTTCTAATTATGTTTTTATTACTGCATCCAACTTAACATTACTAATTATAAATATCATTGTCGATAATATGAAAAGTATTCAGGTTATAATACTAGAAATATTACTCAATCTGGTTTTTTCGCAATATTCTCAATTTCCTAAACATTTTTATTGTTGTAATGCTGATTTTAAGAGGCTTATTTGATTTAATAATTCTAAATAGATGACAGTTTTCTTTTAATAACAGACATCTCCTTCTTTATATAATTTCATAATTATAATTAGTTTAATAAAAAAATAGAAGAAAAACAGCGCCTTATATAAATTTTATGATTTATATAAAATAAAAACTTTTGAATAGTATAATCTAACAGCTTCTAATGCTAATTTTAACCTTAATCTACTTATTTTAATTCACTTGATTTTTTTCTTGCTATATTTGACTATTAACTAAAAAGTCTATAAATTTTATTTTTGAGAAAAAATATTATAAATATTTTATGAAGTTGTTAATATTTATTGCTTGTATACACCCTTTTATTTATTCTTTATGATTTAAGAATTTATATCTTAATCTTAATTTGGCGTGAAACACTGCAATATACAAGTATTTTTAGTTTACTTTTTAAGAAAAATATATTTTATTTAAAGCATTCATATTTGATATTAAAAATTAAAAGTTGCTATATATTACATTTTTCTATTTTAAGAGTTTTAGCATTGGTTCAAAACTGTATCTATAATTTTATGTTTTAACTGGAAAACTTGTTTTACTGAATTCATAAAAGTATTTTGATAATAAAAAATTTGGATTTAATTATTTAAAAAATTTATATTAGTTGCGTCATCCTTGATGATTTTAAAGTATTCATTTTTAAGTAAAAAACTACATTAATTTTATTAAAAAATGTTATAAAATTAATATTTAATTTAGATGATTCTTTTATATTTATAAATATTTATGCAATATAACGCTTTTTCTTTAGAAATTTTATTGTTTAATTAATGGTTTGCCAGTATTGACATAAGAAGAATATTGAACAATTACCAAACTATTGATATTATATTATTTTAAACGTAGTAAAATAAGAAGGAAACTAAAATTATAAAATCCCTTAAGATAACCATAAATCTATATTATTCATCGCGTTATTATTATAAGATAAGTATAATAATTTTATATTAATTTACTATCATAACATTCTTCAAGATTTAGATCTTTAGCAGCAGATATTGGCTCTTAATTTACTATCTTTTTTTCTATCATATAAACCTAATTGTTATTTAGTTTTTAGTAATTGAGTTATAAGAAATTTACTCTTAGAGATTGCATTATTTACTACTATGATTTCAGCTTTAAACTTATGCTTTTATTATTTTTAGTTTTAATTTATAGTAGATTCATCAAGTTTAAACAATACATGATATGACGATAATCTTGGTTACTTTATGATGAATTACTCACATATCTTATGGGATTTTTCAATATCAGCATTCTCTGAAATGATATTGCTATTATGATTTATATAATTTTCTGATAGATTAAACAGAATTAAGTTATTAATAATTTAGTCTTTTTATATAGCACTAACATTACATTTATTAATAAAGAGCTCATAAATTTCTTGTTAAATAAACCTGCATGTTTACTCTTTACTGAAATGATTACATAATGTAATATATTTCAATTATAATATTTTATTTAAAAATAGATATCTCCTAAACAATGCGTAATAGAAATCTATTATAAAATCATATTTTTTTAAATGGGAAATAAAATTATTTTATTTTCATGTTTTCATACTTAATAATTGTGGTAAATTAAATAAAATATAAAGGTAATTATTAATGTAATATTCTATTATAATGATTTATTTTTACTTTTTTGAATCTTATTTTTAATTTAAAATTCTGGTTTTATTATATTATTCACTTTTTTTATTATATGATCGTGAAAATACAAATCAATGTATTATTTAAATTTCATATAATATAAAAATTAATGCTATAAATTATAAATTAAATTATTAATCATACAGTAGAGTCGAATCACCTATATTAATATTGTTAAATTAAATTAAATGTTATATTTTAAATAAAATAATTTTTCATAAAATTAAATTTATAATTTTTAGAGCAAAATTAAATGATTAAATCAAAAACATCATAATACATAACAATGGAATTAAGTAGTTAATTTATTTGTAAAATTAAAGGATATCATAATCACAAAAATATATCATCAAAATCTTAAGCTTTCTAGGATAGCAATAGTTACTATGAAGTTCCTGCAAATAAAAAGACGGGTGGGTATTCATGACTTGAAGTAGCAATTTATAATTAATAAATCTTTAGTTTTTAAATTTATTATTATTATGCAATAAAGGATCAATGGAGCAGCTAATTAATTAATTATTTGTATAAATTTTTAAATTTCCAAAAATATTTTAGGCTGATATGTTTTATAAAAGCTTAAATACCTATTGGATATTGTAGCCACTTCTTTAAATGTAAACTTACTGAGAAGATTCCACAATTTGAGATTATTTTAAATTAAAAAATCATTTATTTTCACTCCTCCTCCATAATACTCTTTATTAAATTTACTCATTATGAATAAGAAATCTTAAAAAATAAAAAAAGTATATTAATTCATAAATAATCATAACTATAAGTTTTAATTTTATGAGCTAGTAATTAGTATTAAAAAACTCTCGTTCTTATATAATTTTTTTAAGCAATTATTGCTCGAAATTATGCAAAATGTTAAATAGATATTTAGGCATTATTTAGTAATTAAACTTCCCTTAGGACTAATACTTCTCGTGGTATTTCTTGGGAGTGAAAGTTTGAGATAGAAAATAAATCAAAGTCCAGACATGACTGGCTTAATAGTTTTTGAACCTCAGGAAGATAAAATTAATACCTTACGAAACTTAAAACAGCTAATAGCTTGAGTATTAATTATATGAAGATGGCATGACAGCAAATTAGTTTAATTCATAGTATAATTTATAATAATATATTCAGTTTGTTTTTCTTCTTAATTACCCTTATTTAAATTAAGTAGAAAATATTTAATAATGAAGCATACAATGAAGAAAAGTTTGTTAGTCTATACAATTTTTTATATGAAATTAGAGATATAATCCATGCTTTTGCACAGAAAAATGTTAGAATAGACCAACATAGATGTCTCAAATGATTAACACCTACTTTTATAAATCACTCTGATTTAGTTATTAGAGATTATGAAGAAAGATAAAATTTAAGGGTTAAATCGTTTTACAAGGCAATCAAAGATGAGCAATCAATAACATTAGGCATAATTAAATTAAGATAAGACGCTAAGGATTATTTTGAGTTGTATTAAATGTAATGAGAGTATTTTATTATAATGAGTGCAATATAAATTTAGTTATTTTATTACATTTGTACTTTAATTTTTATTTAAACTACAAGTATCTACAATAATATTTGACGCCTATACAAATATTTAAAATTCCAATACAATAGAGATATCGGGTACTCAGCAAGAAACATCAAGTCTACTATAACAAAGGATAATTGAAATTTTATTCTTCATTAAAATTATTTTTGTATTCATGAGATTTAGAAATACAATCAGGATAATCAAGCAAAAGATAACTAATTATTTAGGTTATTCTGACAGGACTAATATTTTTGTCAAAAATTACTTTCATAATTTTTGAAGATATTTGAAGCTTAAATTCAACTAAAGACAATTAAATAGGGATTTTAATAGCAATTAAGTTTGCTATATCAAAGATCTTTTTTATTTTAAATGCATTATTATATACATAATTACTTTGAATCTATACACACCTTATTTAAGCAGGAATAAAATTGTTGACTCAAGTTACTATAAAAGGCAAAAAAAATTACTTTAGAGATGTTTATCGTGAAGTATATCAAATAGAAAATATACAACTAAAATATGTCTGATGATTTAAAATAATAATGTAAATTAGTACTTTAAGGGAAACATGAGCAATGTAGTTTAATCCCTTGTATCTTCGTTTAGAATGGTGCGATTAAAGAAGTTTATTAGTTCATAGTTAGAGAACTAAAAGATTATACTGCATAAAATCTCTTCTTTCTATTTTATGATACATTAGAAGAAGAATAATAAAATAAATTAAAAACACAGTTTTGAATATTTTTGTATAAAATAAAATCTATTTAATTTTTTTCATTTTACAATACTTTTTTATCTTTTTACAATTAGAATCTATATTACTTTTATCTTTCATAATTTATTTTTGTAAAGATCATATTAATAATATTCTCTATTTCTTAATAGTTTTAATTTATATATATAACACCAAATGATTCTTTAAAGAAAGAAAATAAGACGTTAAAAATAAACAGATCAAGTTAATTTTTCTAAATAGCAAATTCTAAATAATATATTGATTAAGGATTAATAATTGATCATAAATTAAAACTTATTCCAGCATTTTTAAAATTATTCGTTAAATAAAATTAAATCAAAAATTATCTCTGCAAATAAAAATTAATTTTTGGACATATTTAAATTTTTTACCCTACATGAACACAAAGACTCATCAACCAATTTATTCATTTTAATCTTTCTTTACCCTTATTTTCATTCTTAATAGAAATTATGGGGTTTTACTATATGTTTAAATTTAAAATTTAAAATCTAAATTTTAGAAAATATTTTACTTAAATTAGTTGACTTATGATAAAATTAAATATTATTAATATATACTCTTATAAGTAATCATATGTTGAAAATAATAAGAAGTTATTTCAAAATAACTTTCATTAAAATGTTGGTTAATGATTAGAAAAATTAAAAAATCTGCAAAATACTAAAATATCAATATAAATATTATAAAACTAATAGAGTTATTTTGGATTTCCAATTTTAAATAAAAAATTGGGGGGAAGTTTCCTGCCCAGAAATTTTATATGCAACCAAGGGTGAGGAAAAGGAAGATTTTTGCCTCATACATAAAAATATATAATTTTTATAAATTTCTAAAAATCCCAATCATGAATTATGATATAATTATTTATAACCTAGCATCAAACATCATTTTTACCATGATAAAGAATACAAATTTAATAAAAAAATCGCATTAATTATTAATAAAAATCAAGTTGTTTATTATTATTTTTAATATTTAATTTGACTAAAAATTATATATTCCTTGAAACTATATATTATGTAAAGTTTGAAGTAAATGGCAATGTTAAATGAAAATAAATTTATATATTTTTATTATTATTATTATGATGCAAAAACATATAAATTTTAATGTTGAAAGCAGGAAACTTTTGTAGGGAGCGGGATACTTCACAAGGTCAGGAAACTTCCCCTAAAATTTATTAGGAAATGAAAATATCAATTAGAAAAATTAATTATAGAATATAACTCTTTATACAGAAATTAGTTTAATAATATTGTCTATGCAAGTTTTGATAATACTGTGAAAGTTTTTTACATTTTTTATATACAAATACTATCATTCTATCAAGTTGAATTTTGTATGCTTAAGTTATGGTTATCAAATAGAGAGATCAAAACTTGATTTGGTAAATCAATTATACTGTAATTTTTAATAATTAATTACATACATATTAATTTTAACCAAGATATTTTGATTATTGAATATGGCAATAAATTTACTAGCAGTCTATAATTTGCAATATTTCTACTTTTAGATAAAGTATAGTCAATTGTTTGTACTCATAAGTTCTACCTGAATTATTGAAGACCAATTGCAACTGACGAGACTCAATCCATTATGTGTTCCGTAGTCATATAAAACCCCCATAGATCAATTAAGAAGCGAGGATTTAAGTTTAAGAACAATATGAATAAGAATTAATTATTATTAGAGTATAATTTCAATGCTTAGGCTAATTATTAGAACTATTGGCTGGATTATTTGTCCTTAAAAAATAATCCAATCAGGATGTGTAAAATTGATTTTAGCCTAATATATTGAATTACAGCCAATAATAAATAATTCTTAATCTAATTTTTCTTAACTCCAATCATCGCTTCTAAATTGATTTATGGGATTTTATAAATCTTTATACTCATCACTATTATTTTTTGTTTTTCTCTCTCTTGTGCTCACTGTACGTTAACCAAATGTAATTGAAAATAAAAATAAAATCTTAGTTATTTTCTTATTGAAAAATTATTCTTCGATACATTGATATTGATGAGAGACGCGGGTGATAACACTCGTTAAGCCAATTGGAAGTTCATTGAATTATTATTTATATACTATATTTTGTAAAATTATTTTATTTTTTAAACCTTTTTAATTATGAATTAAAACTATGATTTCTAATTGACAATAAATTATTTTCTTACTTTTATTTGAAAATAATTTTTCCTAATATTGTAAACCATAAATATAAATGGCTGATTTAAAACTAAAATCTTAAATATTAAGGATATCAATAGACATTTACAGAACAGATTTTTGAATAAATTTAGTCATATTTATAAATCAATTTTTTAAAATGTATTTATACTCTTCCTTTATATATCTAACGAAATATTCAGCACTGAATGTATTTTTAATAAAAAGCTTTATAGCTTTGTATCCTCTTCCTAAAGTCTTGATATTGTCAAAAGAATAAAAATATTATATATCATTTTATTATAATATTAAAAGAAATTAACAATATAGCAAATTTTTAATTAAAAAGGGCGGTATTCAGTTGGACAAAGACCAATACCAACATCAGAGTAAGGCGAGGAAAAAGCTACCAGTGTACATGGAGTAAGTCAAAGAAGAAACCAACTCAGAAATCAATTAAGTATTTTTTGAACATTCAGAATATCAAAAACTTAGACAAGTTCTCATTCTATCGAGGAGAATGGGTGCTAACTTCAATTCAATTAACCAATAAATGATATTGAGGGATGGAGTAATAGGAATGAGAGATTCGCGCAGTAGTAGCGCAGCAAGAGAAGTGATGAGATGATAGGTAACAAAAGACAATTAGGAACGAAGTAGTTGAAATCAAAATTTTCCTCCAAAATGTGAGAGGCTTAAACTCAAAGATTTATCAAGACAAGATAACGAGGGAAATAGGAAGAGAAAATCAAGATTTCATTGGACTTTTGGAAACAAGACTTCAAAGATTATTTAGAATAAACAACAGAAACATTACTTTGACACAATTTGCTAGAAACGGGCAGGTTCCAAATGAAACTATAAAAACACTGAAGTAGTTTATAGCGTGGAATATATTGAATGTGGATTGATATCCACTACATTTAATTACAGCCTATATTCCCCACTTATTGAAACGAAGAAGTGAAAGAATTATATAAAAGACTAATATATATGATAAAATCGTTTAAATAAAGTGCATGAAACGTAGAATAATAGTGATGGGTGGCTTCAACTTCCACATTAAGGAATTTGGCAAGGTATTAAACAGAGAAGAATTTAAAGAAACAATACTTGAGTAGTAGAAACTCACAGCAGAAGTAATCAACTTGACCAAATATTCTCAAGTATAGAAACAATAAGCTGGTAATCCAGCTAATTAAAAGAAACAGATCATAAACTTATCCGAGCAAATCTGAGAATAAGATACAATATGTACGATCTGAAGTTAACGGATAAGGAAGCGGCGTTTAGAGTATCTGACATAAGAAATAATGCTAGAAAACTTACATAGAAGAAGGGAAAGAACTCAAGGAATGGGACTTAGACCAGGCAATATAAAATTGCTTCTTAGATAATTAGAAAAGTAAAGCAAGAGTTTTTTTAATTGTAACCAAAGACCACCAAAGCCAGAGTGGGGGTACTGAGAGTAGACGGAAATGGCATCAGCAACAACTATTTAGACAAGAAAATGCAATGGAAGGAAGTGATCAGGGACATGGAACATTGTCTAGACAAAAAATGACTTAAAGAGGCTTTTTGTACCTTGTTAAAAGAATAACTAAGACACAAAGGTAAGCACAACCAATAAAGGGTCTCACAATAAACGAGGGAAGAGTTGAAGTGGGAGAAATTTAACAAGCGAGAGTAGTGGAGTTCTACAATCAGTTATTCAGCGATGATAGGACGAATAACTAATCTAAGGAGCACGAAAAGATATATAAATGCTAAACAGGCAGGATGATGATTGTTTCTGCTATATTGATGATGTGATGAAGCTATTAGAGTATGTAATTTCAACAAAGCTATTGGTCTGGATGAGTTTGATGAAAAAATTCTATTAAAGTCAGAGAAAATTTAGCATTTAGTGGGCTTGAAAGTCATGAAATGGTCAAATAACAGATAGTTGCCGTAGTATATCAAATAGGGAAGATTAGAACTTTTAAGTAAAAATCAAGGTGACAACTTTCCAGAGGTCATCGACACTAGACCAATAGTGGTGATTCGCATCTGAGCAAGATAGTTGAAAAGATAATTCTAAGTAAGATGCAAGACAAGAAAAGTCAAATTATTTAAACAGGAAATTACCAAATTGGTTTCAAAGAACGCAATAGTACACATGTGAACCTGTTGAGAATTTTAGAAAACATCAAAGCATCAATAAGAAGGTCTGATTAGAAAAAATCTTATTTCCTTTTTGAACTTTAAAAAGCTTACGATTCAGTCTGGAAAGACAAACTTTTGTCTATACTGAAACTGAAGGCATGGAAAAGAGATGATATGACAACAGTAAATCTAATTGAAGTTCAGTAAAAAAAAAAACAAGATATTCTATGAGGGGAAGGAAATTAAGATAATGATTAGAGCTGCATAAGAAGTAGAATCTCACCTCTGCTATTTAATATGTATCTACAAAATGCAAACAACTCACAGCCGGAACTAAAATCACTGATAATGTAGGGAAAGCTGAAAGCCTTTGCTGACGATTTGTTGGTTAAACCTAAAAGACACTTAGGAATACAAGAGAATGATAAATGCTTTTAAAGAAATAAATATAACTCATAACTTGCAGGTGAACACAAAAAATACAGCATTCCTAACAGACGCGAAACAGTTTGAGAATGTCGAAGAGATTGAAGGTAATAAAAAGGTAAAAAAGAGGCGAAATATATGAAAATTAATGTATGCCTTAACACCAGACAATTACTCAAAAACACCTGGGAAGAAATGAAGAGACAAACAAAAGTCTACTAGAGACTAACTAGATTTAGCAACCCAACAGTGAGATATACAATAATGGTGGAGCGGATTAGGTCTCTTATGACATACAAATACACTCCTCTAGTAGCGGCCAAATATGTAAAAATTTGGGTATTTAAAAAGATTGAGATGCAGCTAAAGAGAATAGCATTCATAACTGCCAGAAACATTCCAAACAAAGCACTTAGGAATGTAATCTAGCTGAAGGACACAACTACAGCGGAAATAATAAAAAAACTCGTTCAAAATAACTTGAATAAGTTAAAATCTGACTGAAATATATAATAAATCCAAGGGGGCACATATAAATATTAAGCAGAAGGAGAAGTCTCTGAGAAACAACAAAAAGCTATTTAAAACCAAGAATTTGATGGACACTATAATGGCGATCAGCCAGGGGAGGACCATAGTAGCGTATGGCATGTGCCACTAATGCAATGTCCAAAAAGAATTCGTGGATGCGAATCACATGAGATAGTGTACCCTTATAAATTCTGTTGAAGACACAAATAGATTCTCAAAATTGATGAGGGAAGACAGGCTGATAGACAAGAAAAGCCAAACGCAGATCGAGATAATCACGAATATGATATGGCTCGCTAACTAGAGAATACGAGCCTTAGAGTAGCATGAAAATATTATTCAACTAAGAGACTATTTAGAGTGACCTATGTTAGATGTATATAATATTATATAAAGAAACGTTGAGGGCAAATACAATAATAATAAATATTAGAATAATGAACCTCAATGTGATTAAGAAGCAGTGAAATCTGAGAAGTGGGAAGTGAAGCATCTGTGTTAAGCCTGTCAAGAACTACTAAGTGAGATGAACTGACTTTATAATTCTTTTCTGAGTGATTATTCATTTTATCTTGCATTTTACCTAAAGTATTTTACTACTACTACCACTATTATTATATTTTAAGTTAACAAATTAAATTAAAAAGTTCTATCATCTCTTTGTTCTTTATAAATATACTTGCTTTTTAAGGATTTGTATTGTATAGTTTGTGGTTTTGTTTACATTTCAACTTTTTCTTTATTTCATTATCCTAAATTGATTTTTTCCTTGACAATATTTATAAAATAAATAAATACAAATTATTAAAATAATATTCAAGTTTCATTCAGAAATACTTGTATAAAATAATATTTATGAAAATGTATATTATTTCTTGGGATATTTATTAGAGTTAAAAGTAAAAATCTATTAAAATACACATGCTTGATTAACTATCTTTTTAATAAAATATAAAGACTCATTCCAACAATCGCTATATAAATTTGCTTTATTTTTTTTATTTATATTTCATATCTGTTTTATTTCTATATTTAAAGTTAATTAGTGAGTGAGGAATTATTAATAATTTACTCTTGCACTCCAATACCAATGTAATTGTAGTATAAATGCGAAAGTTAAGTTATAGAGATAAATGTAAAAACATTTAATTAGTTAGTGTCTTGAATCCTACATCAATAGAGTACAAAATTATAGAGATTTATACAAGATATTACTCCATGATGTTTTTAATTTCGATTTTAGGAAGGTAAGTAAATTAAACTTATTTTATATTTATATTATTATTTATAAATTTCATGTATAAAAATAATTTGGTATTGACGTCAGAGCGTCCCACCCTCTGTCCCAGATGACGTCAGGACGTCCCAGGTGACGCCAGGAAGTCCCAGATGACGTCAGGATGTCCCAGGTGACGTCAGGGCGTCCCAATATAATAAATAGTAAAAAGTTTTTATAATGTTGTTTTGAACTCTAAATAAAATTCTCTTAGAATTTTAACATATCATTTCCTTATTTTGGTAACTATCAAAGGATATTACTATACATAAATTAAAGTTGTATATATTATTTGTGCTTATAAAATTTATAATAATTTTTTATATTAAAATTGTGATATTATAATATATAAAATAATTTTAGCTAAAATCAATTTAAACAAGAATTGCTCTTTTATAAAAAATTTATTTATACATTTAACTATTCATTTAGAAAATACTATCTTTATAGAATTAACTCATTTAGTAATTTAAGATGAATTTTGTATATTATAAAATTATTTTTAGTATAAATAAAATAACTTTTTACCAAGATATTATAATTACTTATTTATGTTTGAATGCCAAAAATATGTTTAACTATTCAAAAACATTAATTTAATATTTTTATTTGAAATGTTTGAGTTTATGTATGTTTAAATCATTTTTTATTTGTGCTATAATTTATCAATACCTATATTCTAATATCTATGAAATTTTAGTAAACATAAAACATTTAAACTTTATTCTATAGTCTTGCACTTTAGATATTAATATACAAGATATAACTAAGATATTTAAATTTAATTTATTTAACAAAACTTATTAAAATTTTTGTTAATAAATTTAATATAAATTTTTAAAAATGTTATAAATTTTTTAAAAAAATTAATCATCTCGTCCATCTACACATCACCCTATAAAGAATAGCTATTCTGTTCAAACAATAACTTAGCTTTAAATACGAATATCACCCAAAACTTTTCCTACAGATTCTCTACTTGTTTTAAGTTAAAAGTTATTTTAGAATCTTCTACAATTTCACTTGTATTTCTTCCAGTAGGAAAAAAGTAAAGAGTATCTCTCTTAATGCTTTCAATGGTAATGTATTAGGACAATAAATTATTAACCCATTCTTAATAGACTATCTGGATCGACATTTAGAATTTTCACACTCATAGAAACAATGATCTTGATATTTATTAGATGTAGTATATATCACTTGTAATTATTAGTCACATCGTATGCATTAGAGATTAAATTATAGTAAGCCGTAAGCTTGTAACTCATGTACTATATTTAAAATGACATGTATAGATTAGTCGTCTCTGATTTGTTGTTGAAAGAATTCCATATACAAACTAATTAAATAATTATTA
>ARYC01004022.1:0-42006 GCA_000711775.1 Oxytricha trifallax
AGAGAGCATCGCACGATGCAAGGATTCCAAAACGAATTAAATCGCTAGCATGTTTACGGAGAGATTTCTTTATGAGCACCAGAAGCTTGAATGATTATAAATCTTGTGTGGAAAAGTGTAGAAATCTTTGTCACTCAAATTTCAATTAGTCGAAACTTTGGACATTCTTCATACTGAGAGTAATTAAGCACGGTAGAGAGCATCGCACGATGCAAGGATTCCAAAACGAATTAAATCGCTAGCTGTTTACGGAGAGATTTTTTTTTATGAGCACCAGAAGCTTGAATGATTATAAATCTTGTGTGGAAAAGTGTAGAAATCTTCGTCACTCAAATTTCAATTCGTCGAAACTTTGGACATTCTTCATACTGAGAGTAATTAAGCACGGTAGAGAGCATCGCACGATGCAAGGATTCCAAAACGAATTAAATCGCTAGCATGTTTACGGAGAGATTTTTTTTTATGAGCACCAGAAGCTTGAATGATTATAAATCTTGTGTGGAAAAGTGTAGAAATCTTCGTCACTCAACTTTCAATTAGTCGAAACTTTGGACATTCTTCATACTGAGAGTAATTAAGCACGGTAGAGAGCATCGCACGATGCAAGGATTCCAAAACGAATTAAATCGCTAGCATGTTTACGGAGAGATTTTTTTTTATGAGCACCAGAAGCTTGAATGATTATAAATCTTGTGTGGAAAAGTGTAGAAATCTTCGTCACTCAAATTTCAATTCGTCGAAACTTTGGACATTCTTCATACTGAGAGTAATTAAGCACGGTAGAGAGCATCGCACGATGCAAGGATTCCAAAACGAATTAAATCGCTAGCATGTTTACGGAGAGATTTTTTTTATGAGCACCAGAAGCTTGAATGATTATAAATCTTGTGTGGAAAAGTGTAGAAATCTTCGTCACTCAAATTTCAATTAGTCGAAACTTTGACATTCTTCATACTGAGAGTAATTAAGCACGGTAGAGAGCATCGCACGATGCAAGGATTCCAAAACGAATTAAATCGCTAGCATGTTTACGGAGAGATTGTTTTTATGAGCACCAGAAGCTTGAATGATTATAAATCTTGTGTGGAAAAGTGTAGAAATCTTCGTCACTCAAATTTCAATTAGTCGAAACTTTGGACATTCTTCATACTGAGAGAATTAAGCACGGTAGAGAGCATCGCACGATGCAAGGATTCCAAAACGAATTAAATCGCTAGCATGTTTACGGAGAGATTTTTTTTTTTGAGCACCAGAAGCTTGAATGATTATAAATCTTGTGTGGAAAGGTGTAGAAATCTTCGTCACTCAAATTTCAATTAGTCGAAACTTTGGACATTCTTCATACTGAGAGTAATTAAGCAACGGTTAGAGAGCATCGCACGATGCAAGGATTCCAAAACGAATTAAATCGCTAGCATGTTTACGGAGAGATTTTTTTTTTTGAGCACCAGAAGCTTGAATGATTATAAATCTTGTGTGGAAAGGTGTAGAAATCTTCGTCACTCAAATTTCAATTAGTCGAAACTTTGGACATTCTTCATACTGAGAGTAATTAAGCACGGTAGAGAGCATCGCACGATGCAAGGATTCCAAAACGAATTAAATCGCTAGCATGTTTACGGAGAGATTTTTTTTTATGAGCACCAGAAGCTTGAAGGATTATAAATCTTGTGTGGAAAAGTGTAGAAATCTTCGTCACTCAAATTTCAATTAGTCGAAACTTTGGACATTCTTCATACTGAGAGTAATTAAGCACGGTAGAGAGCATCGCACGATGCAAGGATTCCAAAACGAATTAAATCGCTAGCATGTTTACGGAGAGATTTTTTTTTATGAGCACCAGAAGCATGAATGATTATAAATCTTGTGTGGAAAAGTGTAGAAATCTTCGTCACTCAAATTTCAATTAGTCGAAACTTTGGACATTCTTCATACTGAGAGTAATTAAGCACCGTAGAGAGCATCGCACGATGCAAGGATTCCAAAACGAATTAAATCGCTAGCATGTTTACGGAGAGATTTTTTTTTATGAGCACCAGAAGCTTGAATGATTATAAATCTTGTGTGGAAAAGTGTAGAAATCTTCGTCACTCAAATTTCAATTAGTCGAAACTTTGGACATTCTTCATACTGAGAGTAATTAAGCACGGTAGAGAGCATCGCACGATGCAAGGATTCCAAAACGAATTAAATCGCTAGCATGTTTACGGATAGATTTTTTTTTATGAGCACCAGAAGCTTGAATGATTATAAATCTTGTGTGGAAAAGTGTAGAAATCTTCGTCACTCAAATTTCAATTAGTCGAAACTTTGGACATTCTTCATACTGAGAGTAATTAAGCACGGTAGAGAGCATCGCACGATGCATGGATTCCCAAACGAATTTAATCGCTAGCATGTTTATGGAGAGATTTTTTTTTATGAGCACCAGAAGCTTGAATGATTATAAATCTTGTGTGGAAAAGTGTAGAAATCTTCGTCACTCAAATTTCAATTAGTCGAAAACTTTGGACATTCTTCATACTGAGAGTAATTAAGCACGGTAGAGAGCATCGCACGATGCAAGGATTCCAAAACGAATTAAATCGCTAGCATGTTTACGGCGAGATTTTTTTTTATGAGCACCAGAAGCTTGAATGATTATAAATCTTGTGTGGAAAAGTGTAGAAATCTTCGTCACTCAAATTTCAATTAGTCGAAACTTTGGACATTCTTCATACTGAGAGTAATTAAGCACGGTAGAGAGCATCGCACGATGCAAGGATTCCAAAACGAATTAAGTCGCTAGCATGTTACGGAGAGATTTTTTTTTATGAGCACCAGAAGCTTGAATGATTATAAATCTTGTGTGGAAAAGTGTAGAAATCTTCGTCACTCAAATTTCAATGAGTCGAAACTTTGGACATTCTTCATACTGAGAGTAATTAAGCACGGTAGAGAGCATCGCACGATGCAAGGATTCCAAAACGAATTAAATCGCTAGCATGTTTACGGAGAGATTTTTTTTTATGAGCACCAGAAGCTTGAATGATTATAAATCTTGTGTGGAAAAGTGTAGAAATCTTCGTCACTCAAATTTCAATTAGTCGAAACTTTGGACATTCTTCATACTGAGAGTAATTAAGCACGGTAGAAAGCATCGCACGATGCAAGGATTCCAAAACGAATTAAATCGCTAGCATGTTTACGGAGAGATTTTTTTTTATGAGCACCAGAAGCTTGAATGATTATAAATCTTGTGTGGAAAAGTGTAGAAATCTTCGTCACTCAAATGTCAATTAGTCGAAACTTTGGACATTCTTCATACTGAGAGTAATTAAGCACGGTAGAGAGCATCGCACGATGCAAGGATTCCAAAACGAATTAAATCGCTAGCATGTTTACGGAGAGATTTTTTTTTATGAGCACCAGAAGCTTGAATGATTATAAATCTTGTGTCTAAAAGTGTAGAAATCTTCGTCACTCAAATTTCAATTAGTCGAAACTTTGGACATTCTTCATATGAGAGTAATTAAGCACGGTAGAGAGCATCGCACGATGCAAGGATTCCAAAACGAATTAAATCGCTAGCATGTTTACGGAGAGATTTCTTTATGAGCACCAGAAGCTTGAATGATTATAAATCTTGTGTGGAAAAGTGTAGAAATCTTTGTCACTCAAATTTCAATTAGTCGAAACTTTGGACATTCTTCATACCTGAGAGTAATTAAGCACGGTTAGAGAGCATCGCACGATGCAAGGATTCCAAAACGAATTAAATCGCTAGCATGTTTACGGAGAGATTTCTTTATGAGCACCAGAAGCTTGAATGATTATAAATCTTGTGTGGAAAAGTGTAGAAATCTTCGTCACTCAAATTTCAATTAGTCGAAAATTTGGACATTCTTCATACTGAGAGTAATTAAGCACGGTAGAGAGCATCGCACGATGCAAGGATTCCAAAACGAATTAAATAACTAGCATGTTTACGGAGAGATTATTTTATATGAGCACCAGAAGCTTGAATGATAATAAATCTTGTGTGGAAAAGTGTAGAAATCTTCGTCACTCAAATTTCAATTAGTCGAAACTTTGGACATTCTTCATACTGAGACTAATTAAGCACGGTAGAAAGCATCGCACGATGCAAGGATTCCAAAACGAATTAAATCGCTAGCATGTTTACGGAGAGATTTTTTTTTATGAGCACCAGAAGCTTGAATGATTATAAATCTTGTGTGGAAAAGTGTAGAAATCTTCGTCACTCAAATTTCAATTAGTCGAAACTTTGGACATTCTTCATACTGAGAGTAATTAAGCACGGTAGAGAGCATCGCACGATGCAAGGATTCCAAAACGAATTAAATCGCTAGCATGTTTACGGAGAGATTTTTTTTTATGAGCACCAGAAGCTTGAATGATTATAAATCTTGTGTGGAAAAGTGTAGAAATCTTCGTCACTCAACTTTCAATTAGTCGAAACTTTGGACATTCTTCATACTGAGAGTAATTAAGCACGGTAGAGAGCATCGCACGATGCAAGGATTCCAAAACGAATTAAATCGCTAGCATGTTTACGGAGAGATTTTTTTTTATGAGCACCAGAAGCTTGAATGATTATAAATCTTGTGTGGAAAAGTGTAGAAATCTTCGTCACTCAAATTTCAATTAGTCGAAACTTTGGACATTCTTCATACTGAGAGTAATTAAGAACGGTAGAGAGCATCGCACGATGCAAGGATTCCAAAACGAATTAAATCGCTAGCATGTTTACGGAGAGATTTTTTTTTATGAGCACCAGAAGCTTGAATGATTATAAATCTTGTGTGGAAAAGTGTAGAAATCTTCGTCACTCAAATTTCAATTAGTCGAAACTTTGGACATTCTTCATACTGAGAGTAATTAAGCACGGTAGAGAGCATCGCACGATGCAAGGATTCCAAAACGAATTAAATCGCTAGCATGTTTACGGAGAGATTTTTTTTTATGAGCACCAGAAGCTTGAATGATTATAAATCTTGTGTGGAAAAGTGTAGAAATCTTCGTCACTCAAATTTCAATTAGTCGAAACTTTGGACATTCTTCATACTGAGAGTAATTAAGCACGGTAGAGAGCATCGCACGATGCAAGGATTCCAAAACGAATTAAATCGCTAGCATGTTTACGGAGAGATTTTTTTTTATGAGCACCAGAAGCTTGAATGATTATAAATCTTGTGTGGAAAAGTGTAGAAATCTTCGTCACTCAAATTTCAATTAGTCGAAACTTTGGACATTCTTCATACTGAGAGTAATTAAGCACGGTAGAGAGCATCGCACGATGCAAGGATTCCAAAACGAATTAAATCGCTAGCATGTTTACGGAGAGATTTTTTTTTATGAGCACCAGAAGCTTGAATGATTATAAATCTTGTGTGGAAAAGTGTAGAAATCTTCGTCACTCAAATTTCAATTAGTCGAAACTTTGGACATTCTTCATACTGAGAGTAATTAAGCACGGTAGAGAGCATCGCACGATGCAAGGATTCCAAAACGAATTAAATCGCTAGCATGTTTACGGAGAGATTTTTTTTTATGAGCACCAGAAGCTTGAATGATTATAAATCTTGTGTGGAAAAGTGTAGAAATCTTCGTCACTCAAATTTCAATTAGTCGAAACTTTGGACATTCTTCATACTGAGAGTAATTAAGCACGGTAGAGAGCATCGCACGATGCAAGGATTCCAAAACGAATTAAATCGCTAGCATGTTTACGGAGAGATTTTTTTTTATGAGCACCAGAAGCTTGAATGATTATAAATCTTGTGTGGAAAAGTGTAGAAATCTTCGTCACTCAAATTTCAATTAGTCGAAACTTTGGACATTCTTCATACTGAGAGTAATTAAGCACGGTAGAGAGCATCGCACGATGCAAGGATTCCAAAACGAATTAAATCGCTAGCATGTTTACGGAGAGATTTTTTTTTATGAGCACCAGAAGCTTGAATGATTATAAATCTTGTGTGGAAAAGTGTAGAAATCTTCGTCACTCAAATTTCAATTAGTCGAAACTTTGGACATTCTTCATACTGAGAGTAATTAAGCACGGTAGAGAGCATCGCACGATGCAAGGATTCCAAAACGAATTAAATCGCTAGCATGTTTACGGAGAGATTTTTTTTTATGAGCACCAGAAGCTTGAATGATTATAAATCTTGTGTGGAAAAGTGTAGAAATCTTCGTCACTCAAATTTCAATTAGTCGAAACTTTGGACATTCTTCATACTGAGAGTAATTAAGCACGGTAGAGAGCATCGCACGATGCAAGGATTCCAAAACGAATTAAATCGCTAGCATGTTTACGGAGAGATTTTTTTTTATGAGCACCAGAAGCTTGAATGATTATAAATCTTGTGTGGAAAAGTGTAGAAATCTTCGTCACTCAAATTTCAATTAGTCGAAACTTTGGACATTCTTCATACTGAGAGTAATTAAGCACGGTAGAGAGCATCGCACGATGCAAGGATTCCAAAACGAATTAAATCGCTAGCATGTTTACGGAGAGATTTTTTTTATGAGCACCAGAAGCTTGAATGATTATAAATCTTGTGTGGAAAAGTGTAGAAATCTTCGTCACTCAAATTTCAATTAGTCGAAACTTTGGACATTCTTCATACTGAGAGTAATTAAGCACGGTAGAGGAGAGCATCGCACGATGCAAGGATTCCAAAACGAATTAAATCGCTAGCATGTTTACGGAGAGATTTTTTTTTATGAGCACCAGAAGCTTGAATGATTATAAATCTTGTGTGGAAAAGTGTAGAAATCTTCGTCACTCAAATTTCAATTAGTCGAAACTTTGGACATTCTTCATACTGAGAGTAATTAAGCACGGTAGAGAGCATCGCACGATGCAAGGATTCCAAAACGAATTAAATCGCTAGCATGTTTACGGAGAGATTTTTTTTTATGAGCACCAGAAGCTTGAATGATTATAAATCTTGTGTGGAAAAGTGTAGAAATCTTCGTCACTCAAATTTCAATTAGTCGAAACTTTGGACATTCTTCATACTGAGAGTAATTAAGCACGGTAGAGAGCATCGCACGATGCAAGGATTCCAAAACGAATTAAATCGCTAGCATGTTTACGGAGAGATTTTTTTTTATGAGCACCAGAAGCTTGAATGATTATAAATCTTGGGTGGAAAAGTGTAGAAATCTTCGTCACTCAAATTTCAATTAGTCGAAACTTTGGACATTCTTCATACTGAGAGTAATTAAGCACGGTAGAGAGCATCGCACGATGCAAGGATTCCAAAACGAATTAAATCGCTAGCATGTTTACGGAGAGATTTTTTTTTATGAGCACCAGAAGCTTGAATGATTATAAATCTTGTGTGGAAAAGTGTAGAAATCTTCGTCACTCAAATTTCAATTAGTCGAAACTTTGGACATTCTTCATACTGAGAGTAATTAAGCACGGTAGAGAGCATCGCACGATGCAAGGATTCCAAAACGAATTAAATCGCTAGCATGTTTACGGAGAGATTTTTTTTTATGAGCACCAGAAGCTTGAATGATTATAAATCTTGTGTGGAAAAGTGTAGAAATCTTCGTCACTCAAATTTCAATTAGTCGAAACTTTGGACATTCTTCATACTGAGAGTAATTAAGCACGGTAGAGAGCATCGCACGATGCAAGGATTCCAAAACGAATTAAATCGCTAGCATGTTTACGGAGAGATTTTTTTTTATGAGCACCAGAAGCTTGAATGATTATAAATCTTGTGTGGAAAAGTGTAGAAATCTTCGTCACTCAAATTTCAATTAGTCGAAACTTTGGACATTCTTCATACTGAGAGTAATTAAGCACGGTAGAGAGCATCGCACGATGCAAGGATTCCAAAACGAATTAAATCGCTAGCATGTTTACGGAGAGATTTTTTTTTATGAGCACCAGAAGCTTGAATGATTATAAATCTTGTGTGGAAAAGTGTAGAAATCTTCGTCACTCAAATTTCAATTAGTCGAAACTTTGGACATTCTTCATACTGAGAGTAATTAAGCACGGTAGAGAGCATCGCACGATGCAAGGATTCCAAAACGAATTAAATCGCTAGCATGTTTACGGAGAGATTTTGTTTTATGAGCACCAGAAGCTTGAATGATTATAAATCTTGTGTGGAAAAGTGTAGAAATCTTCGTCACTCAAATTTCAATTATCTGAATCATACGATAAAGAGTTGGGAGGTTAAGATTTCGATTTAGTTCTCCTGAATATTATTGCTGATAAATATAATTCTTTTAAGGAAAGACTAGGTAAGACAGACATTTTACCATATTTAATAAGAAATACATTTAATTATAAATTACAATTTATATAAGTTGTAGATTAAGACTAATCCCAGAGCAGTGAAGAAACTTTTGAAGGAAGTTATTAAGATTAAGGATCTTCTTTTAGCTAACAATCAAAATCAAATCAAGATCTGTGAGCTCGCTTATTATGTAACTTGATTGACTACAATTGAGAGAAAAGAATTCGAAGACGTCTCTGCTCATTTATACCAAATAAGTGTATACTTATCATTTATTCTAGAGATCAATTACTCCAGTTTATGAAGTATTAAAAATAGCAAATCTTTCAATTGATGAAGTAGACCAAATAGAACTTCTAGGTGGTGAAATACGTATTCCAAAGATTCAAGAAATGTTGATCCAAACTTTTCAAAAGAACGACTTAGGTGTGCATTTGAATGGTGATGAAGCCATGTGCTTCGGTAGTGCCTTCATTGCAAGCAACAGCAGTGCCTCATTCAAAGTGAGTAAAGTATACTTGACTGTTCATCCTTAATACTTATCCTCAGTTGATGAGACTAAGTTTGCTAACTCTGCCAAGCAAGACGAAAATGATCAAGATGCTGAGTCATCAACAACTGAATCTTAATCTAGCAACACTGATGAATAGTCTACTGAGAATCAAACTGCAGCTCCAGTTGCAGTTGTGTACGAAAAGAACTATGTTTTGTATAAGAGAAAAAATTATCTTAGACTGAAGAAGAGTTTGAGTTTGACCTACGATATCGATATGTAGATTGATGTGTACTCTGAAAGTGATGATGGCAAGAAAGAAAAGGTATCCACCTATGTTATTAAGGGTATTGATACAGTCGCTAGCAATCCAATTAGTGATATTATTTATTTTTTCATTGTCAATATAATATTTGTGAATGATGTCGCAAAGTAAAATACAACCAGTTAGCCAAAGGTTACCCTTAGCTTTGAGCTATCTAGATCTGGTTTGATTTAATTGAACAAAGCCGAGGTGAAAAATTGGAAGAAACTTACATAAATGAAGAACGAATTCCAACTCCAAAGAAAAACAAGATTGCCAGAGCAACTAAAGACACAAATACATCTAATAAAACAGATGGAGCTTCAAATACTACCTCAGATGCCGCAAACACTACCACTGATGAGGCACAATCAGCAGAGCCAACTATAAATATTGTAAAATGTAAATAATAATCTTTTTGTTTCAACTCCAGCTCAACCCTAATTTGTCAAGAAGACTAAAAAGAGAACTATTTAATGCCGACTTAATCAAATTGAGAAGACTTTTTATGGACTTCCCTCACTCACCACCGATTTTAATATATTTATATTTTAAAAAGATGATATTATTTAAGAACTAACTAAATAAAATAATATCGAGCAATTAAGAGCCTCAAAAGAAAAATTGAGATGGTTAGAAAAGAGAGATGAAGATAAGTTTCATTATTAAATTATTCTCAAATATTTCAAAACAACAGCAATATTTTTAAATAATTATTTTTATTATTGGCAATAAATAAAGTTCAAGGCTGAAAAGGCCAAGAATGACTACGAAACAGTGATCTATGCTCTCAGAGATTAGATTAATGAAGAAGAAAACATGCCCTTCGTTGGTGCCTCCAAAGTTGAGGAAATCCAAGAATTCCTCAGAGAAGCTGACAACTGGCTTGAAGAAGATGGTTACTATAATTGAATTTTGTTTTATTGGTTTTTCATTCAGTCTTAATTGATTTCATCAAATGCCAAGTACTAGGACTACTAATCTAGATTCACAGAAATGAATAGAAAATTCTCTTCCCTCAAAATGAGAAAGGAGGAATATGGTTTGAGAGATCAGGAAGTTGACAATGCCAAATCCAAGCTTCAAAAATTAATGGATAAAATAGACGATTGGACCACCAAGAAAGCTTGGATTACTGCAGATTAAAAGAAGGATGTCATTGATAAGATAAAGGAAGTCTTGGCCTGGTTAGAGGATGTGGTAGAAAAGCAAAAGGGAATTGCTTTAGACGAAGACCCAGTCTTCAAAGTCAGTGAAATCGATAACAAGTTGAAGAGAGCAAGTCAACTTTTCGATAGAGTCAATAGCACTCCTAAACCTAAGGAAAAGGATACTGACATCGATGGCAAGAAGAAAAAGAAGAAGACCCCAAAGAACATCAAGATTGATAACATTACCTTCGATGGCAACTCTGACATCAACTGGGATGATTTCGTCAGCATGAATAACGGTGATTAGGATGTTGAGGAGGATACCAACACTCAAAAAGATGAAACCACCAATCAACAACATCAATAAGAAGATCAATAACAATCCTCACAAGATCAATCACAGCAAGAAGACATCCAACAGCCATATGATGCCTCTGAGGAAGACCTATGAACTGATTAAAAAGAGAAAAATTAGCGATAATATAACTAAGATCACTAATATAAATAGTCATAAAATGATGAGTAAAATTAAGAAAACAAAGAGTTTCTTAAGGAAAATCAGACCATTGACTAAATGCAAGATTGATAGAGATAATTAGTTAGTTTAATTTAATATAAAAATTAGACAAAAGTGATTTATTTGCTAAGATTTTATTATATAAAATCCGTAGTTATTATCAATAATACTTCAATTTTTATCAAAGTCATTCGAATTAATAATTGATAGCAAGATAGTTTTATAAGAACATTTCTTTATATAATTATTATTATTATTATTATTATGATTATCAGTTTAACGAATAATAATTAATTATTGCTACAATTTTACATGGAAAGTCACAAGCAACAGTAGCAATCACAGAGAGCGCTAAAAAACTCAGTGCATCAGTAAAAAATATTTGAAGAATTCGTGAGAAAAGAGAAGAATTACTCACATCGCAATAGAATTGAAGAGTACACTATTAATCCACAGACCAGTAAGTTACAAAATTAATTATGCAACAATATATTGATGAAATGATGAATTTTACTTTGGTATATTCATGCACTTGAATAATTGCTGTTTCATAAATTATATAAATACAAGTCTGTTAACCTTATATTTTGCATTAAAGTAACAAACATTACTGAGAAGCCAAATCACATCACCCCTCAACACCCCTATAAAAACAAGAAAGTAGATTCATTGATTGATGATGTAGTGGATCGGGCAATCAGATTGGATGCCATGTAGAGAAAAATACAAAGTGCAGGCCTACAACCAAGACAGAAATATCCACATGCAATGACTAGCGATTTATTATAATAATTTCTTTTGTAAAAAGCAATCAAAATATCGGGTGGTACAATAACCCACTAGTGCCACAGAACAAAAATTGGCAGTTCAATAGATTGAAAACACCAATTACTGACTTTGCAGATGAATATTTCACTCTCAAGAAAGTTAATCCCTTCACTGTTAGAAATAGATGATAAATTTTCATCAATTTGATTATATTCTTTTTGTATGATCATAACTTCTATTAACTTTTCATTAAAAACATTAAGTTCAATTAAACTTTGTTATACTAACTCACAAACATACTTTAAAATCAGCTATAATTTACAGTGTCTAATCTCGTCTATTAAAAATTATAAAATGCTTTTTCAAGCATTTTTAAGGAGAAGAGTGGTCTCATGCCATTCTTTAGTGTCGTCAATGCAATCTTAGTCCATGGTGAAACCTTGAATTTTATGGAAATTGGGGTGATATTAGCCTACTATCAACAAGAGAGGGAGTTTGAATAGACCTATTAAGATTTGCTTTGATTCAGGGTCTATTATTGTATAAAACATATAAATTTAATATCTGTCAATTATCTAATGAGGTTATATTATAACATTTAATCAATTTTTTATAATACACCTTAGCTAATATTCCATAAGTTTGTCATGATAGAATTCAATTAATTTCATATTTCAAAAACAATTTGAAATTGTTTATAATCGATATTAATCATATTTAAAACTAAAATGATATATTAGATTAATTTTATAATTTAACTACAGTATTTGTAGGCTCATCAATTTTAATAAATAATTTCAAATCTTTTTCCTCTCCTTCTTCTGCAGTTATATAATTGCCTTCGAATAATTTGAATTCTTCCCTCAATTAATAATCACTTTAGATGCTCTATTAATGCAATCCAGTTTTTCTTATCTTTTCAAATTATGATATCAATTCATCTGCAGATTATTAAAGGAATTGGAATAGAATTTAAAAATATTAATTGTTTATTTTTGGAATGATTTTGGTTAAATTATGCTTTTATTTTTGGAAATATCTGGTGATAAATTGGCTCAAGCAGGGGTATTGGATAATCTCATTTTTACTTAGTCTTAGATTGGAACCATCTATTGCAATTTTATTTACGTAAAAATGGTGATAATACATGATATTTTAGCAATTGCAATTCATCCATATGTTACTTCTGTTATCTGATTTCTTCCTTCAATGCTTCATTTTCCAATAGCTACTGCTATTACTTCATTTACTCTTCATACATTTCAAATTGATTTTGTTATGGAGACGATTGTGATTATGACATAAACGATGAGTTCAGACTGCTTTTCTAAATTGGCTAGAAGTTTTACTATTATTACTGTATGAGTTATAACTACTGCACTTGCATCTTCTATTACATAATAATTTGTTGTTATTGCTAGGGAGTTATCACATTTGTTATTAGAGAATTAAAATAAACTACGAAAATTCATACATAAAACACTAGATAATATAGTAGTTTTGACAATATTTCAATTCAAACAGCTATTCAATTGATAGTGGTTGATTTTAAGAAGTTACAAACAAAAGACTTTGATTCTTCTATTTTGGTTGTTAAACTGGTGCTAGTCCTCCATCCATGCTGCTATAACTATATTAAGACTGTTGCTGAAACTATATATAATCAAATTCTATAATATTTACAAAAGAAAATGATTTAATGATAATCAGTTTGCTACTGTTGTTAAAATCTCTTGAATTTTTAAGCTAGTGATTCTCTATTTTCTGCTGAACAACAAGCTCCCATTTTTCAAATCTGTTAAGTTTATTCAAAAAATAATTTAATTATAAATTAAATCTACAAATTAATTGAAAAATTTTGGCATAATTACAATACAATTTATAGGTTTATTGCCAAATGTACAGAATATGACCTAAATATATTTCAATCATTATTTATGAAATGAAAAATAAAATAAAATATAAATGTGATCTAGCAATTCCTTAAAAACTATTAATGTTGGTATTGATAAATTACCCATCATAATTTTTATCTATCTCTTAGCTAATTATTTTGATACTGTTATTATTGTTGTAAACTGACAAATTTGATGGATTTTACAGTATTTTATTGAGAAATATTTATACTTTTATTGATGACCTAGGGCAAACTCTAATGCAAAGTATTGTAATTTTTGTAATTACCTAGATTATTACTCATCTTAATTTATGATGATGTCTCTATTAAAAATTTAATTATGACTTAAAGAGTGTGTTTAGTTGATTGTAGTAGAATTAGATTAATATAGGCTCTATCGAATTTACTGTCTATTCTTTTTATTTTTAATTTGACTTTCAGTCAGACGCTCCCTCAAAGTGCTTTTCGTCTTTAAACTTAGAAAAGCTGGTTGCATTTGAGAATCGTTATTTGTTGTAGTGAGCTATTAAAAATTTAAGGTAACTGCTTGGTCCCATTTTTAATTAGAGGAGTCTAATCATTTCCATTGGAATTTTTACTTAAACTCTTGAAATACTTGGGTTTTCTTAAGTTTGGTGTCATACTATAAAATTCTACTATGGTAACAACAAGTCAATATTTTCTTAACTCTAAAAAGTTGAGTTCTCGTCTGGATTATCCAGATCTTGTCAGACTTCTTTACTGAATGATTTGATAGTTCCTCTTGGATTATAAGCATATCTTTTCCTTCTTAATTTCCTTACTGATATACTTTACTGCTCCTGCCTTTGAGGTAAACTTTCTTGAATTGTATTTGTATTACGATTAGATTCTTTCAATCTGCTAATATTTACATGATTAATAGTGGCATTTTAATTTCATTTCTGTATATATATTCAAAGATTGCTCTCGATTTGAAATAAGTTTAACTTGACTTTTATCTTTGAATTGACTCTTTTAATCCTCTAATTACTACTATATCACTTTATTATTGAGATTTTGTAGAAGAGCGTCTGGCGGCAAACGAGGGGAGTTACTACTTAAATATAGGTTCATCAAAAGTTTAACTTGGCTTTTTTGCTATTTTTTCTTATCTAAATCTTTACTTAATTAGGTTTTTTCTTTGATTAAATTGCCTGAGATGTCCTTGAAACCTATGTTAAGAAAACTGGTATCAAAATTACATAATAGTTTATATCACTTGAAAAAATCCATCATATTATATTCATAATTAAAAAATATCATTGTTTAGAGAATCTGCACTGTTAATGTCAATGTTACCGCCGCCCAATAATTCCAAATCCTGTTCTATTATCAACTTATCTTTCTCATTCATCATTTATTTTCGCAGTTGAAATTTAGTAGTCAAGTTTAAGGAGTAATTTTTACTGTGATATTTTTTGTATACAGATGCTTGATCAGTATTATTATACAATGATATATTTAAATTAAAAAGTTTAGTGTCGAAATTACATTTAAATGTATTATGGAAACTTGGAATTATACTGGTATTAAGTTATTTCAATTATATTTATGGCTTCTTCTATAATTACAAAGTATGCTAAAGTTACAAACTAAAATTTTATCCCTTTTTCCTACTGCCATTTTGATTATTAACTTATAGTTTATCCTAATATTCATCAGATTTTTTATGCTTTTAATTTGTGTTTTATATTAATCTACTTTATTTTTTATTTATTAGTGATTAAATTTATTGTGTATTTTGAGGAATCGGATCTATGAGTCATTAGTCTGTATGAAAGTCACTTATTTTATCTTAGATGAGCAAGGTGTTTTAATAGATCATTGCAAAAATTTTTATTTCATCTTAGAGAATATTTTTACCAACCAAATTGCTTTCATTGTTATTTTAATACAAAGGGATCTATATTTCATAATTTTGCAGCATTAATTACTATTAAAAACATTATGAATTAGAAAAAATAATAATATATTAAATTTTAACTTGAACAACCCCTATTTTAGTTTATGAAAGTTATAATGGAATTAAGCTTCTAATTTTTATCAATATTTTAGTCATTACTGAGTAGAGATTTTTTGGGGGAGAGTATTCTATTTTTATTTTTAATGTTGTAAGTATTTTAAGATGCACATCCGGTTTGATTGATACTTTTATGGCGAACAGACTTATCTTACTCGTCAAAGAACGTTAAATCCTCTACAAACTCAAAATAAATTGTGTTAATAAAAAGAAAATTACAGAACAGATTCAGATTAGTCAATAAAAAATATGCAAATTGTTCAAATTTTTATATAAAACACCTAATTATAGTCATTGATGAATAAAATTTTATTCAAATATTAGTTGTGATTTGATTTAAATGACGTTTTCAAATTGGATTTCTCCCTTCAATATTAATTATCAAAAGAAATGTTTTCTTGAATATTGAAAAGTTATGGGGATTTTAACTTTTAAGATTCTAATTCAAATTAGGGGCTCACAGCTTATAAATAATTATTTTAAATGAGGAATTTCCTCATTAAAAATATGTTAGAAATCTGAATTTTTAAATATTATCATTTAAACAGCTGGTTTAAGTTATGGTTCAAGAAGTTGTTTATTATTTTTATTCATTAACTAGGTAGTCTAAATTGTGAGATTTTCATTCAATCAGCCTTAAGTGTTTATTTACTCACTGTTTTACTGGCATTCTTGCCATTATTGTATATTACTATCATTCTGGCATTATCATATAAAGTATATTCACTTTTATTATAAAATTTATCATACTTCTATTATGCCTGCTACAGCATAAAATGAGAGTGACCAGCCAAATCTGATAAGATTCTTTCGTTATGTATAATTTTCTGATGTTTATGTAAATGGCTGACCTTGAAAGGCTGCTTAATATTGATCAGTATACTGTTGTTTAGAGTGGCATTTAGGTGGGTCCGTTAACTTTATTGCATTTGTACAATTGATATTACCAGCTAATCGAAAGTTTGATTGTTTTTAATTAAATTATCATTAAAATGCAAATAATTTTGGTTATAAATTTTAATTTATAACCAAAATAACACAAAGATTTATTAGAAATTTTAAATGTTTTTGTTTCAAAATCTCTTAAAAATTGACAAGTGACAATGAATCATAAAAATATTAGCACTATTAATTAATCTCTAATGTTTTAAAATATAATAGGAATTAAAATACATTATTCAGTAAATACTATATGATTTGCCAATATTATTTAAATAATCTATTTATACTTCAAACTTTTATAAATAAAATCTAAATTATCAACAGTTGCATTCAATACTTAGATTACAAATATTTATATTAAGAAATTCCAAGTTAAATGCATTCTATATTAATAGATTGGGGCATTATATTTCATTATTCTTAATTACTACACTATCTTCAAATTTTTACAAAGAATAATGCAAATAATTTCGTAAATATAAAATTAAAATTTATAAAATTTTAGGATTATTTAATTATTCAAATAGTTTAAGCTATTAATTTTATTTTATTATTTAAGCTTAGTATTTGAAAAATTTGAAGAAAAAATTTCAATGCTATTAATTTTAATCAATTTTTTTAAAAGAAATCTTTTAAAAAATTGTTTTTTAACTAATTTTTACAAATACTAATAAATTTATTTTAATTCTGTTAGAATAAAAAGCTAATTTTATACAAGTTTAAGACAAATTCAATGAATTTTAAAGTTAAGTTGAGCATTAAATTAATTATACTTTATGAAATAATAAAGTAGTATTCATAACTAGGGATTTATTTTTTAAAATTACTTAAAATGATTATTAATCTTAGGAAGATTAATCATCTCTGAAAATATCCTTGAATTAATCAATCATTTTAATTTTTTTATTAATCTAAAAATATCTTAAACTTTTATTGAAAATGACTCATCAAACCTCCCTTATTTTATTTAGGTTCCCCATTCTGTTAAGACTTTCTCGCACTATCAACTTATTCCAAATCTTCTGACTTCTATTACTAAGTGTTATTCAAATCTTTCAACCTTCTTACTTAAGGTAATTGCTATAATTTCTCATCAGAAATTTAATCTTGTTGGTCTTTGGTGTTTACTTATTAGTTCAAATTGTAGAATTTACCTCTATTTAAAGGTGGAAGCTCGCCATGAATTTTCAATTAATTGTTTGATTTAGTTTTGGGTGAGGATGATGTTTAATGAGATGGGTGAAATTTAACATGATTTTCTAACTTATTATTATTTGTTTTCATGGAAGGATTAGAGTTTGCATTCAATTAATGTTTTAGCTTTCATTTGCTTGAAATTTCACAATTAATATTTATGGATTAAAAACATGAATAATTTTATTTTTAGTAATACAGTTTAAATTTCGATTACTTTTACTTTACAGATCTTTGTAAAAAGCTTGCTGAGTTGATCCTGGATTGAATTCCTGTATCTTTTTATTAAAAAACTCTATATTTATCATAAAAAATATAATTAAACATATATCTTAGATGTCCCATGGCTTTAATTTTACATAACACCTTCTCCTTCTAAAAAACTTTCAATTTCTTATTAAATCTTTATCTTTTGTTTTTTCTTTTGCTTCTATTAAAATAATAGAATTTTATTCAATAAAATTTAGGATTGCATTTTATCCATTTTTAAATAAAACTTACTATTTTTAGCTATTTAATCATTAATATCTAAAATATAATTGTTAATTTATAATACCTTTCATTTGTTGACTATTGCAATTATTTTAATTCCTTCCCATGCTGATCTTTGAGTTGCTAATCATACTCCGTATAAGTAGCGCATTTGCAACAAAATAAAATGAAAAGAGCAGTCTTGAAGTGAATGTTCAGTCGCACTACTAAACCCACAAGGAGTCCTATAAATTCTAAAACAACAAAAGTCACTACGACATTCAAAACTCCAAAACCCCTTAGTGAGGTTTATAAGTGCTTTGATTTGTAGAGAATTTCTTAGGGGTTGGGGTTATTAATAGGTTTTAATGTGAAATATTTAGTAAATGTATTTAATTTAATCACTCAAAATGCACTTTTGGATCATGTGGGAGAGGTCTAAAGTTTATCTTGCTTAACCACAACTCTATCTGCTCTATTGATATGTCTGATCTTTAGTTTGGTTTAATTATTATTGACTCAGCCATTTGTTTCATTGATTGAGATGCTCTTGTTTTGTCAATAAATTGCTTTATTCTTTGCCTTGCATCCTTTTCGTACCTTGTTGAGTAGTAATCGTTGCGAGGCATATCGCACTCTATTATTATTGCTGCTAAAGCCCACACATCCCACTGTAAGTCTCCATCTCCCCAGTCTTCTCTTTCTTGATAATAGCCTGGAGTTCCCATTACACTTCCAAGCCTTGATACTTCCACTCTTAAGGCTCTGTTGAAATCAATAATTGTTACTGTTACTGGTGCAAAGTTCAACATTATATTCTCAGGCTTGAGATCTCTGTGAACAAAGCCTTACTTATGAAGCTCTTTGATACCTTGTATAGCTTAGGTTGATATTAAAGCAAGCTATCTATGATTTCTTTGATCAGTTATGAAATCTCTGAGTGTCATTTCAAAGAGTGGTAGTCTGAAAGCAACATGATCTTTGGCTAGGAGAACAGCATCTAGCTTTATTAAGTATTTGCACTCTTTAAACTTAGCCTGAGTGAGTACTTAATATTCATTAGTAAACTCCATTTAATATTTATCATCACTAAGGAGATAGTTGAAAGGATATACCTTGTAAGCATACTGATGATCCTTGATTACTTTCTTGTCATAGGAGTCCTCTAGAATTAGGTAGCTTTAAAGAGAAGTATCTAAATCAATCTATGCAAGTACTGGAATTAATTTATCTTGTATTATATTTTAATCATGATTTTAGTGACCTCTGATGCTTAGAGGTTGCATGCAATCCTCACATACTCTGATTCGCTTGCTTGTTAAAGTTCAGCAACTTAAAGAGGCTCCCTTGCTTTTCTTTTAATGAGAAGCTTCAGCTCAACTTCATGATTCTCAACTTCTATATCTTTCTTGTGAGCTTTTAAAAGATGCTTCCTTAAATCTCTAGTATGAGCATACTGCTTATGGCACTCAAAGTAATCATACTTTCCATCAGCTTTTTCTTGCTTTAAGTAGACAATGAGCTTAGCTTCTCTATGCTCATTCATATGTCTGTACCAGCTTGATTTATGAGCAAAATCTCTCTCACAAACTCACAAAAATAGACTTGAACTTCTTCAGTTTGTATAGGAATATCATTAATACCTTTCTCCTCCTCTCTGTCTCCTACACACTTATTTACCATTTATTTTCTATTATTAATTTCTATTTTAATAACAGAGACCTCAAGTGATAGCTCTGGTAGTTCTTTATGAGAGTTCATCTCACAGCTATCACACTTTTTATTGCTGCCAAAGGTAAGTCTCGTTTAGTTTGATGGAAGTGTTGTTGTTTTTCTTAAAATGTTAGCACTCATATTTAAATTTGAATTTAAAATTATAAACTTGCCTCTATAACTGAGAGCTTATATGAGAGCTTTGCAAGCCTACAAGTTTCAAGGGAAGTTTTAAGAGTATTAGAGAAGATAAATGAGTGCTAAGAGACGAACCAGCTCTAAATATAGGTGAGAAAGTAACCACTATAACTTTCAATAATAAGTTGATTATAGCACGTACCAATTTAGGAGGTGCTCCTAATTAAGTACGTACTATTTTAGGAGGTATTTTGTCATTTTATGATTAAAATTAGGGTGGTTGCTCCTAATTAAGTACTTGCTTTAATTAATGCTCCTAATTAAGTACGTACCAATTCAAATTTAAAAATATGGAACTATAACAGTAGAAATTGATATCAATCTCTCAAGTTTGAAACCAGTTCTCAAAACTTTCTCCATATCCTTCTTAGAGGTTGACCTCCTATAGGATGCCCATATTTAATAGTAAGTTTTACAGAGGTAAATAATTGAAATCAATAAACTTAAATTTGAATATATCATTTCTAAGATCTGTAAACAAGATGGAGTCAATGAATGATGCAATGAAAAGAGTGCAAGCACAAGAATTAATTCAAAGATTTAGAAGCAAGGAGGATTTGCATCGCTACCTGGTGCAGCAAGGTAAAGAACTCAAAGTGGCTAATCTTGATTATATAGTTGGTTTGTTCCTGCCAACGATAGAAGGTACTAAAATTTCATTTTTAAGAGCCATACTCTGCGAAGAGAAGAAAGCATTGAAAACTTAAGATGTAAAGTTTGCAGAGATCCCATACTATCCAGAAATCTCAGTGACTAACTTATATGATGATGCTATGAATGACCCAGAGGTTTCGCTGTACTTGCCTACAAAGAAGCAGTTGTCAAATAAACTACCTGAAAGAAACTATTTCTTTGGCATTCTTGCAACAATTAAAGGTGATTACTTGAAAGAAATTATTCAAGAATCTCATAAGAAAAGGTACAGCATCTCTTCAGAGAAAAAGACAAACAAGGGATCAAGATAAGTGAGAGCTGGCTATCAGAGCTGCAGAAGAACCCATATATTCAAGTAAGATTTGTAGCTTAACTCTTTAGAAAAATCTGGTACTGGCATCTTCTTGATGAAGGAATAGAACAAGCTTCACAGAGAGCGAAAGTCGTAGACAAGGTTTAGAGTTTTCAAGAGACTTTATTCAAATATTTAGCCTCCAGAGTCAATGAACATAGATGCTGGAGCTGGCAGCAAGAGAAGAAACTTAGGAGGAGGGAAGCAAGAAGTAGAAGAAAAGAAAGAGAAGCCAGCTCCCACGAAAGAAGTTTAAATATGACTTATATAGTCATTAACTTAACAACAAAACTTATTTATATACATTCACTCTCCCTTCTTAAGCACACTTTTATGCCAACTAATTATCAACTCTCTTAGCTGAACTTTTTATAAAATCGACTGTATCAATAGGTAGGTCATGCATCAAGTGGTATAGCAGCAGTTTCTTATAATGACCTTTTAGTATACCCCAGTAGAATTCAATTCCATTAAACTATGGACTGTAGGCACGTTGAACACTGGCGTTATCCTAAGTTGTTCATAACTCTTCCTTGTATCTTATGTCTTATGAACTGAAAGATTATCAACAAACAGTATAATCTCTTATTCAGGGTACTTCTCTCTCAGCTGTTCTAAAAATTTGATATACTGCTCTGTCTTAATAGAGCGAGGATGAATAACATAAGTTTCTAAACCAGCATCCTCGCTAATACCTCCAAGAATTGCCATTGTTTATACCTTGACTTTCTAGTCATATACTTCTATGTTGCTATGCCTCTTGTACCAAGACTTCTAGATAAAAGTGTTGAAGGTAAACACAGCCTCGTCAGCATGAATAAACTTAATATTATTCTATTAGGCTCTCTGCATTTAATTATAAATATAATTTAAGTTGTTGTTGTGAAATGGCAGAGTGAAATCAATTACTCTCTTGATACGATTTACACCTTTATAAGAGATACCGTTTCGTTTATAAATGTTTGCAACAGATTATGAAGAGATCTTGAAATCAGGGAACTGGCGGTAAAACATAATAGCTCGTTAGTCGAGAGAGAAGTGAGCCCAATACTTCAAAGTTTTTTCATTAATAAGACGGTCAATATGCTTCTATAGAAACTTTGACTTCCTCTTAGGCTAAGAATTCAGCTATTATTGCTCTAATTGTACAGCTTTCAAGCAGTGAGAGCGAACAGTTGAGGGACTACGCTTTTAGAGCATTGCAATAGACTTATAGTTCAGTACTGGTTTGAGTTATTCACTGTATATATCACATCCATAGCGCAGTTTAAACACTAAATCTATATACCCTTCATCATAAATAGACCCCAAAAGCTTGCTATTTTAGTCTCGCATTTAATTATTAACTCCAACCCCTAACAAATTCCCTACAAATCAAAGCACTTATAAACCTCATTAAGGGGTTTTGGGGTTTTGATTAAGCACAACAATAAATTATATATTATATTTATAACACATGAACAATTAAAATTTATATATGAAAATTTTTAATTATTTATAAATATATTATTTAATGTTAAAAACATAAATCTAATTTATAATATACTTATTTTTTTATCTTATTGATAATGTAAATAGAATTTTAAGATAATATTCTTTTTATAAAGTATTTTTATAATTTAATAATAAGAGGTATCCACCAAATGCCTCCATAACTAGTCTTCTTATAGAAATAAGTACCATAATAATCAAAATTAATAATTTTACTATGAAAATATACTCATTTATTTAATGAAATTTTCCGTTTATAAGACCTTAAATCCTAATTAAAATTTAAAACATCAATTTTTTATTAAAATATATCTATTTTTTAATAAAAAATGGATTTAATAGTTGAAACCAGTTTCATAAGTAGATTTATAGTCTGAACAACCGCCAGAGTAGCGGTTGTAAGAATATTAAAAGTATCCTCCTCCAGTTTTCTAGCAAGATATTTCTCCAGAAATCATTATCAACAATAGCATTACAATAAATTTTTATATTCTTATAAATTTTGTTTGTATTTTTCTGAAAATATATCATTATACAAATTGCGAAATTTATATAAATACCTGAAGTAGGATAGAAAACAATTCAATGTTCTTAAAAAAATGTAATCTTGCGAAGATCATAAAGAATTTAATTTATTTATAATTACAGATATTAACTTCAATTAATCTCAACTGATTTTAATATCTTTTCAATTTATATCATTTATATACAAATATAAGGAAATTTAATAAATGAGATGATAAAAAATATAGCTTAATAAAGAACACCAATATGATAACTTGTAAATAGATATGTTAAAAAGAAATTAAATTAATTTATCTTTTCAATAGACTATATAGAAATATTAAATGAAATAACGTAATTCTCTAATAATTTCATATTATATTTATTCCAGATATTTTAATAATTATGTGGGAAGCCTATATTTAATAATAATTATTTAAATTTACTTATAAATTTTAAATAAATGATTAATCCAATATTTGGTGGTGTAGATGACCCTATAAATTTACAATTTAAAACACTAAATAATACAATGTAAAGAATTTATCATATAGATGTAACTGATAATATTTATTTATGTATAAATCTGCATTCTTACCTTTATTAATCAGAGCTCTATTTGAAGTATCATTTGGGTGTATAGTTACTTTATTTGTTTGCGTAGTCAAAACCCCAAAACCCCTTAATGAGGTTTATAAGTGCTTTGATTTGTAGGGAATTTGTTAGGGGTTGGGGTTATTAATAGGTTTTAATGTGAAATTTATAGTAAATGTATTTAATTTAATCACTCAAAATGCACTTTTCGATCATGTGGAGAGGTCTGAAGTTTATCTCACTTACCACAACTCTATCTGCTCTATTGATATGTCTGATCTTTAGTTTGGTTTAATTATTATTGACTCAGCCATTTGTTTCATTGATTGAGATGCTCTTGTTTTGTCAATAAATTGCTTTATTCTTTGCCTTGCATCCTTTTCGTACCTTGTTGAGTAGTAATCGTTGCGAGGCATATCGCACTCTATTATTATTGCTGCTAAAGCCCACACATCCCACTGTAAGTCTCCATCTCCCCAGTCTTCTCTTTCTTGATAATAGCCTGGAGTTCCCATTACACTTCCAAGCCTTGATACTTCCACTCTTAAGGCTCTGTTGAAATCAATAATTGTTACTGTTACTGGTGAAAAGTTCAACATTATATTCTCAGGCTTGAGATCTCTGTGAACAAAGCCTAACTTATGAAGCTCTTTGATACCTTGTATAGCTTAGGTTGATATTAAAGCAAGCTATCTATGATTTCTTTGATCAGTTATGAAATCTCTGAGTGTCATTTCAAAGAGTGGTAGTCTGAAAGCTACATGATCTTTGGCTAGGAGAACAGCATCTAGCTTTATTAAGTATTTGCACTCTTTAAACTTAGCCTGAGTGAGTACTTAATATTCATTAGTAAACTCCATTTAATATTTATCATCACTAAGGAGATAGTTGAAAGGATATACCTTGTAAGCATACTGATGATCCTTGATTACTTTCTTGTCATAGGAGTCCTCTAGAATTAGGTAGCTTTAAAGAGAAGTATCTAAATCAATCTATGCAAGTACTGGAATTAATTTATCTTGTATTATATTTTAATCATGATTTTAGTGACCTCTGATGCTTAGAGGTTGCATGCAATCCTCACATACTCTGATTCGCTTGCTTGTTAAAGTTCAGCAACTTAAAGAGGCTCCCTTGCTTTTCTTTTAATGAGAAGCTTCAGCTCAACTTCATGATTCTCAACTTCTATATCTTTCTTGTGAGCTTTTAAAAGATGCTTCCTTAAATCTCTAGTATGAGCATACTGCTTATGGCACTCAAAGTAATCATACTTTCCATCAGCTTTTTCTTGCTTTAAGTAGACAATGAGCTTAGCTTCTCTATGCTCATTCATATGTCTGTACCAGCTTGATTTATGAGCAAAATCTCTCTCACAAACTCACAAAAATAGACTTGAACTTCTTCAGTTTGTATAGGAATATCATTAATACCTTTCTCCTCCTCTCTGTCTCCTACACACTTATTTACCATTTATTTTCTATTATTAATTTCTATTTTAATAACAGAGACCTCAAGTGATAGCTCTGGTAGTTCTTTATGAGAGTTCATCTCACAGCTATCACACTTTTTATTGCTGCCAAAGGTAAGTCTCGTTTAGTTTGATGGAAGTGTTGTTGTTTTTCTTAAAATGTTAGCACTCATATTTAAATTTGAATTTAAAATTATAAACTTGCCTCTATAACTGAGAGCTTATATGAGAGCTTTGCAAGCCTACAAGTTTCAAGGGAAGTTTTAAGAGTATTAGAGAAGATAAATGAGTGCTAAGAGACGAACCAGCTCTAAATATAGGTGAGAAAGTAACCACTATAACTTTCAATAATAAGTTGATTATAGCACGTACCAATTTAGGAGGTGCTCCTAATTAAGTACGTACTATTTTAGGAGGTATTTTGTCATTTTATGATTAAAATTAGGGTGGTTGCTCCTAATTAAGTACTTGCTTTAATTAATGCTCCTAATTAAGTACGTACCAATTCAAATTTAAAAATATGGAACTATAACAGTAGAAATTGATATCAATCTCTCAAGTTTGAAACCAGTTCTCAAAACTTTCTCCATATCCTTCTTAGAGGTTGACCTCCTATAGGATGCCCATATTTAATAGTAAGTTTTACAGAAGTAAATAATTGAAATCAATAAACTTAAATTTGAATATCATTTCTTAGATCTGTAAACAAGATGGAGTCAATGAATGATGCAATGAAAAGAGTGCAAGCACAAGAATTAATTCAAAGATTTAGAAGCAAGGAGGATTTGCATCGCTACCTGGTGCAGCAAGGTAATGAACTCAAAGTAGCTAATCTTGATTATGTAGTTGGTTTGTTCCTGCCAACGATGGAAGGTACTAAAATTTCATTTTTAAGAGCCATACTCTGCGAAGAGAAGAAAGCATTGAAAACTTAAGATGTAAAGTTTGCAGAGATCCCAAACTATCCAGAAATCTCAGTGACTAACTTATATGATGATGCTATGAATGACCCAGAGGTTTCGCTGTACCTGCCTACTAAGAAGCAGTTGTCAAATAAACTACCTGAAAGAAACTATTTCTTTGGCATTCTTGCAACAATTAAAGGTGATTACTTGAAAGAAATTATTCAAGAATCTCATAAGAAAAGGTACAGCATCTCTTCAGAAGATAAGGAAAAACAAGGGATCAAGATAAGTGAGAGCTGGCTATCAGAGCTGCAGAAGCACCCTTATATTTCAAGTAAGATTTGTAGCTTAACTCTTTAGAAAAATCTGGTACTGGCATCTTCTTGATGAAGGAATAGAGCAAGCTTCACAGAGAGCGAAAGTCGCAGACAAAGTATAAAGTTAGCAAGAGACTTTATTCAAATATTTAGCCGCCAGAGTCAATGAACATAGATGCTGGAGCTGGCAGCAAGAGAAGAAACCTAGGAGGAGGGAAGCAAAAAGTAGAAGAAAAGAAAGAGAAACCAGCCCACACGAAAGATTTAAATGTGACTTATATATTCATTAACTTAACTACAAAACTTATTTATATACATTCACTCTACCTTCTTTAGCACACTTTTATGCCAACTAATTATCAACTCTCTTAGCTGAACTTTTTATAAAATCGACTGTATCAATAGGTAAGTCATGCATCAAGTGGTATAGCAGCAGTTTCTTATAATCACCATTTAATATACCCCAGTAGAACTCAATTCCATTAAACTATGGACTATAAGGTACGTTGAACACTGCCGTTATACTAAGTTGTTCATTACTCTTCCTTGTAACTTTTGTCTTATGAACTGAAAGATTATCAACAAACAGTATAATCTCTTATTCAGGGTACTTCTTCTCAGCTGCTCTAAGAACTTAATATACTGCTCTGTCTTAATAGAGCGAGGATGAATAACACAAGTTTCTAAACCAGCATCCTCGCTAATACCTCCAAGAATTGCCATCGTTTATACCTTGACTTTCTAGTTATACTTCTATATTACTATGCCTCTTATACCAAGACTTCTAGATGAAAGAGCTGAAGGTAAACACAGCCTCGTCAGCATAATAAACTTAATATTATTCTATTAGGCTCTCTGCATTTAATTATAAATATAATATAAGTTGTTATTGTAAAATGACAGAGTGAAATCAATTACTCTCTTGATACGATTTACACCTTTATAAGAGATACCGTTTCGTTTATAAATGTTAGCAACATATTATGCAGAGATCTTCAACTCAGGGAACTAACGGTGAAACATAATAGCTCGTTAGTCGAGAAAGAAGTGAGCCATACTTCAAAGTTTTTTCATTAGTAAGATAGTCAATATGCTTCTATAGAAACTTTGACTTCCTCTTAGGCTAAGAATTCAGCTTATTGTTGCTTTAATTACACAGCTTTCAATCAGTGAGAGTGAACAGTTGATGGACTACGCTTTAAGAGCAGTGCAATAGACTTATAGTTCAGGACTGGTTTACTTATTCACTATACATATCACATCCATAACGCAGTTTAAACACTAAATCTATATACTCTTCATCATAAATAGACCCCAAAAGTTTGTAATTTTAGTATCGAATTTAATTAATAACCCCAACCCCTAACAAATTCCCTACAAATCAATGCACTTTTAAACCTCACTAAGGGGTTTTGAGTGTCTTCTAATCCCATTTAATACAATAATAACATAATTATAATATAGTAAATAGTCAATTTTATTAAACCCATTTAATATTGGCTGTGAAAAAATAACTCACTAACATATAATAATTATTATATATATCCGTTAATGATTGACTGATTTTACTGCATCATTTTGATTTGTGCTTCTATTTCTCCAGTTCTATCAACAATCACAACCACGGGAGCAGTAGGCCCTACTTCTGCCTATGGGTAGAACTTCCTCTCTTGCTCTTCATTGAATTCCTTCTCGTATTCTCTGTAAGACCAGCATTTGCAGCAGATTAATATGCATATTAGTATTTTATTTAGAGTTTTATATTCATGGTAATAATTTATTATTATTGTTATTAATAAATATTAATTAGTTTTTTAATGCAAAAAGCAGTTTTAATTGAACTTAAAACCTTTTCTTAACATAGTTGCGAATTAATAAAAACAATCAAAATTGATATGAGAAATAAAACATTTAAGAAATTAATAATTTTAAACTTATTATAACGGCTCTATGAAAGAATCCAATAAAGGGTGCGTAATAATTAGGAAAATTTATATGACTAAGAAGATATATAAATTAAAAAAAAATTAATTAAAAATATTCATATTAGAAGAATTGTAAATTTTATTCAGTAAAAATATAAGATTTTTTATTAGACAATTAATTCAATATAAATTATAGAGTAACTAGCTCATAATTTCATAATTAATTTTGACTTATATTTTTTTGATTTTGCTAAGATTTTTTTGGTAAATTAAAGATTAATAAAATTATATTTTATCATTATTTTTTCCTAATGTTCTGTATCAGAACCACCTCCTCGGCTTCCAATATAAAACCTAAAATACTCTGTATTGTTATTTATATTAACCGTTTTATATCAATTAATTATAATTTATTTAATTGCAATTAATAAAATAGTTATTTCCAAATGGTTAATTATATTATAAATTTTATAATTAAAAATAGATTTGAAATAGAATTCAGATAATCCATTAAATTGATTCCAATATATGTTGAATTTATAAAATAATCATTAATAATTTTAGAGTTTTGACTAGAAGTAGCTCCAAATCTAGATTCTACTTATGTGACACTTAATAGCAGTGAAGAAAAAGATATATGTAATTGCTTGTTTTAACAATTTAAGAGAATCTTTTTACATGTTTACTAGTTTAGGATTGTAAGTTTTATATTATTAATATAGCTTAACTGATTATAAAAGGTATTAAACTAAATCATTAAATATTAAAAAGTGCTTCAATTATATATTTATTTTGCTTTAATAAATTTAATATTTTCAAAATTTTCATTTCTAAAAATTAAGTTTACGATGCTTTATTGAAATTAAAGTATTTTATTAAAATATTACTTCTGTAAACTTTTACTTTTTATAAATATTTTATTTTTAATTTTAATAAAAATATATAAATTTCAATGAGTAATTTAGTTTAAGAAATACTATTTTATTTGCTAATAATATTGATATCGTTTCAATATCACATTAAGAGTCTAAATTATTAGAATTGATAAGTGAAGTAATTTACTGTTTAAATATCTTATCATTGAATTGTGGAATTATTTCAAGTGCTATTTTAAAATCTTTCCATTGCCCACTGATTTATTAAGACTTATAGATCTTTTAAAGTATTTAATCATTGTTTTTATTTGAGCTTTTCTTCTGAATTTGTGAATCTTAGAAAAATAAAGTAAAGTAATATAAATCTTGACTAGAATCAACTGATGATCTTTTCTTCTTTGTCATTTCTGGTTGACTAACTATCTATGATCTCTTTTTGCATTTGGAATCTGTTTTTTTTTGTAGAGGTTTTTGATTTTGAAAGATTTCGCTTCATCTCTTCTTATTATGAAGAGTTTTCATCCATATCTTAATCATCATCATTTTCCGCTTGATTAATCACTATTTCCTTGCTTACTTATAAACTAGTCAACATTTTATCTATGTCTCTCTAAAGATCTTGACCTAGACCTTTATCTAGCATTGTTCAAATTTTATGATAAAATTAGATTGTTATTACGTTGATACTGCTCTTATTGCCATACTTATCCAATATTTTAGTATATGCCTGCATGCCAAGTTTTCTTGGATAAATAGGAAAGACCTCCTTGACTAGGCTGCTGTTAATGATTCACTTGTGATAATTATACCATATTTGGTTACTATGAGTAGCTCATACTATTTCAGACTATGTTATTCGTTTATCTTGATCTTATGGAAATATTATGGCCAGAGCCACCTATTCCACCTCTGCTGCCCATAAAATGTGAAGGATTGTGATCTGTTAGTAGTTTTAAATAATTCCTTTCTCTATCTCTATCCAAATAATTTGATTATGGAGCCAATCCACTGACAGTCACTTTTTTCATTTCTACTGATTCCAATACTTTATCTTGATTCTTAATTAACAATTTTATATAGATAATGTTTACGAATAGAATCAATTATTTAAATATGTATTAAATTGAAATATTATTAAATTTGGATCATTAATTAAGGTTAAAATAAGTTGCATATATTATTATTTAGAAATCATAGTTAAATTTTAGACAGAAGTTAATCGGGATTTGAGAGGCCATGAGATTTTAGATACTTCTTAGCTTTTTGTGCAATTAATTGCCATTCTTGTTTGTGAGTTTGGAATTTTGTGATTAAAATTAAGAGCATTAAGATTGTTATCCATATCGTTTCAGTTTATTAACACTTTTAAGATATATGGAATTTAATGAAATTATAGAATATTCTAATAAGTTATCTTGATTCTTGATAATCACAATCATACCTGTATGCTTGCTTAGTATTAATCTAGTATAATCGAAATGAGGAGATCGTTATAAAGAAATTAAAAATGCAATGAATTAAGATTATGATCATATTAGAGTATACTAATGTTTTTTCAACTGTCGATATTATGAATTAAGATTAACTATTTTAATGATCAACTTTAAATTACTAATCAGACATGGAGAATATTAATTATTTATTTTTTTCACTTTTCCTGATTAGTTTGTATTTTAGCGCAGTCTCAGCGATGTATCTGTAGTAGTCTCCAACTTTTTTCGTAAAATTTTTCTTAGATATCTTCACTATATCTTCAGGGTATCTTCATTGTATCTTCCTCAAAAAATAAAAAGTCAAAAAATATTAAAATTAGTAGCAATAATATCAATAGTAACAATAACAACAGCAATAATAACAGTAATAAAATCAAAATCAAGCATTAATATTAGTCTGATTGAAATTCCAGAGAATTTTAAAATTTTAAATTCATCGAATTTTTTTGTTTTCATCATCATATTCTTCATTGTCATCTTTATCACTAGGTTTTTTAACAAACAATTTTAGAAAATTTGGATTTTTTAGAAAAAATCCCAGACTAATATTAATGCTTGATTTTGATTTTATTACTGTTATTATTGCTGTTGTTATTGTTACTATTGCTATTATTGCTACTAATTTTAATATTTTTTGACTTTTTATTTTTTGATGAAGATACAATGAAGATACCCTGAAGATATAGTGAAGATATCTAAGAAAAATTTTACGAAAAAAGTTGGAGACTACTACAGATACATCGCTGAGACTGCGCTAAAATACAAACTAATCAGGAAAAGTGAAAAAAATAAATAATTAATATTCTCCATGTCTGATTAGTAATTTAAAGTTGATCATTAAAATAGTTAATCTTAATTCATAATATCGACAGTTGAAAAAACATTAGTATACTCTAATATGATCATAATCTTAATTCATTGCATTTTTAATTTCTTTATAACGATCTCCTCATTTCGATTATACTAGATTAATACTTGGTAATCTAATTAAATTACTAAAAAATAAGTTTTAATCTGTAGAGAACTTTACTATCAGATTGTTTTGTGCGAATGAGTTATTCTCCTCTAGGCTTTTAATTTTATTATGAGCAGCCATTTTTTGAAGAGTATTTCCATTTTAAATTTAGTTAAATAATCTTTTATCTATTTCAATTGATATTCTTCTTTGAGTGGCAGGGTCATTGTAATAAAGGAGAAATTGCTTTTTATAATTTTATGCTTAAATATAATTGACTAAAATTAATAGAAAGGTGATACCTTAAATCTTCATCTTTGATTTTGTCGAAGTCTTCCTTGTTGAAAACATAGAATTGAGTGAATAGACAGACTATTTCTATACAGAGTCTCATACTCCCCCTATTTTAGGTTACAACTATCAACAATTGGATCTACTGGAACTAAGATATTTGTTTTGAAATTCCTGAAAGATGGTTGAATAGATTGGGAGAGCACCTCAATAACTTTCTATCTAAGCAAGTTCATTTGAGACTCATTTTTAGAAATAAGTATGCCCTTTCCTTTCGAAGTTAGCTATTGTAGAAGTCTCATATCACAGTTATAACCACCACCAAAACAATGGATTTAAGTGTTCTTTGGCATGTTTTAGACGAGATCTTTACATTAATAAGGATCCTCTGTTTATTCATCTGTCAAAAGAAAGATAATTTTTTCATAGGTATCATCTGGATATTCATATCAAAAGCTGCTTTAAGAGGCTTGTAAATATTTGTGCCTCCTTTAGATCCTTTAAACTTCTCAACATTTTTCAAAGTAAAATCAAGATTTTTTTAGTTATACACTAGTGCTTCATCTTTTTTTGAATCACTGTGCAAGTTAGAATAATTAGTCCCAAACAACAAGATTTAGAACATTGAGTTTTCAGAAGGAAGAAACTGCAAGAACAGAATGAGTGATTGATTAGTTATCTACATTTTCTATCCTTCCATAGACCCACTTCTATCAACAATAAATATAGCAAAGGTTTTCTGACTAAATCTGTTGACATCCACAACAATTTCTTAAGGAATTTCATCATACTAAACTTGTATTTTTGCTTCTTATGGCTCTGGCGAAAAAGTAGGCATGACGTAAATCATTAGAGTTGTCTTAAAGAGATCTTCAGAGGTTTATTGAAGTATCTAGGGTTCGTCTTGGTCCTTCAAGGTGTAAAATATAGAGATCTACTATACCTTCTTAATGTCTTAGAGGTTGCAAGATATAATAAAATATACGATATGGTAGTATGATTTTGATTGTGATCGTCTTAAGTCTTTTATAAATAACTTGAGCAGTATAGATTGGTATTGTAGAAATACAATTGATTTGGAAAAAGTAAATGTAATTACAGAGAGAGCGAAAACCTAATTAGTGGCAGTTAACTTTTTAATATTAAAATGATAGTAAATCAGATTACGCTTTTAATAGTATCTTTAATTTGATCAGATTTAATTATAACCAAATTAAAGAAATTGTTCATTGTACAAATCTATAATCATTTTTTATAAATATTAAGGCGTACTTTCAGATTTGTACAAATTGTTCATTGTACAGTTTTTAGAAATAGTTATTTTTAATAAGAATTGTACAAAAATGTGATTAGTGCTATTAGTGATTATTATTAATAAATTACTTTAATGGCGAGTAAGGTATACATTCGAATTACAAATATTCATTGGTTTCCTCGCTCGATCTAGTTCTGCTCAATGTCTTTCGCATTCACATCTGTGCTCTCTATCACTGTCTCTTCTTGCATCATCAACTCTGAGTCCCAGTCATCGATCAGTCTTTACTAAACGTACATTGCGAGCTCAACTTCACTAAAGGGGAACTTCTCATCTGCTCTTATCATAGTGTCTGTAAACTCTGATGTCAACATTCTGGTCTCAAAAGACTTTCTGTCTAAATGGCTTAGCTAGCTGAAAGGCAATTGATTGAAAATAGCAAGTGTTTGGCACTTTTAGAATCTCACTACTGGTGCTTTGTACTTTAGATTTTCAGGATAGCCTTCCCCTTCAAAGAATCGCTTAAGGTCGTTAATTTTGTCACCATCGTAGAATATGGCCCTCTTTATCTCGTCCATTACAACCAGCTATGGTTACTACTGAGGAGTACTGGAGTCCATGCAGAATGACCTATTGAGTATTCTGAAATCTTCGGTTATAAAGATCTATTTGATGTATTTAGCAAGGGTAGTCTTTCCCGTGTTGAGCTCCCCAAAGAACCAGATAAAGTTCACTTTGTCAGGGCATTTCCTAATGATCACTCTATGGAGCTTGTCTATGACATCGAAGTACAGATTTTTTGTAGTTTGCTTTAATCAAGTTTAACCAAATGCTGTGAATTGGTATCATGGCGCTGAAGAAAGCCACATAGAGATTGGAACTTTGTTTGCAGTGGCTCCGGCTTTGATTGTATTTTCTATTCGTAGTCCTAGTAAGTGATAAGCAATTTGTGGTTTCTCACTATTTGATCGCAGATTTCGCTATCATCTTGATACATTCTGTACATATCCTCCACGGTGCTAACCTATTGAGATCTCACCAGCTCTTTATATTGATCTGAAATCCTGCGTTGTGATTGAGAGGAACTCCTTGATGAAGTGCTTTTGATTTCCTAATTTTTTGCCTGAACCTTTGCGAATGCAAGAAATTCTTAGAAATTGTGCATATCTCCACAGTCTAGTGTAAGACTGGCGTTGATCTCGTATAGCTTCTTGAGCTTTACTTGACCGATTTGTGAAAAGGAGAATGGCAGACCTTTCAGAGCTTTGTATCCAAGGTAATCGCACTTTAAAAAGTAATTCTTGGTTAGTCCAAGACCATTTTGCTTCAAGTAATATGAAAGGTATTGCTGCTTTGAATTGTCTTCGTTAGCACTGTGAAAGATTAGAGCATGGCTGAACCTCGATGTATTAGAAGAAACTGCTTCTTCTACTTGCGTGTGCATTTGTCTTTCTTCTTCGGTCTTGATGCCAAACACAAAAATATGTCTCTCGTTTGATTTCTTCTCCAATCTTTAATTTAATTGCTTCAACTTTTCCATCTGTCAATTTTGCATCTTAATTTCTGGTATTCATTCTTAAAGTCATTAGTCTCCAGCCATTTGAATAATTATTTTAATCATTTTTAAATTAATTAATAATAATCACTAATAGCACTAATCACATTTTTGTACAATTCTTATTAAAAATAACTATTTCTAAAAACTGTACAATGAACAATTTGTACAAATCTGAAAGTACGCCTTAATATTTATAAAAAAATGATTATAGATTTGTACAATGAACAATTTCTTTAATTTGGTTATAATTAAATCTGATCAAATTAAAGATACTATTAAAAGCGTAATCTGATTTACTATCATTTTAATATTAAAAAGTTAACTGCCACTAATTAGGTTTTCGCTCTCTCTGTAATTACATTTACTTTTTCCAAATCAATTGTATTTCTACAATAATAGTTTTTATTGTCTAAATATCTATTTCTAATATACTTTATTCTTTTCTTTCAATTATCAAAAGCATTAAGTCATAAGAGATTCTGACTTCAATAGCCCCGTTTAAAGTGGAAAATTAGAAAAAACTAAGCGTAATAGATTTACAACTAATAACAATTGAATAATTTATAAGTGAGAGCTTATTCTATGAAGGCGACTTTAACTTAGATTAGTTGACCATATTTGACATTTCCCATACTTAATCTTAAGGTGTTAGGATCATCTTCTTTGTAAGTCATGAGTCCAGCTGTATGCATCGTATCTTTCTTTGGCTTTCTGGACATCCTGAACTTAAGCATTAACAATTAATAAGATATATTCTTGAGAACCTATTCAAAGTTATGATTATTTGAATTGATCTCTTTATCTCAGATGATAATTTTGAGAGAAGATATGACCTGGTCATTATTTGTTGACATTTCGAAATTTATTTCCATGTTTTTCCCTTCCTCTTTTTAGTTTTATTAAAGGCCAAGCTCCTTCAAACCTTTATCTCCAAGGGCATCTTTAATCTTTAATAATTCTACATCTTCTACTTTTATATCATCGAAATCTTCCCTTAGATTGAGATATGCAATGTCGAGTTCACTTGCGAGTATGGAATTATGAGCCTGTGTTAGTTTATGAATGAATATCTTAAATTCATTTATACATCACTATTTAATACTAGATATTTCCAAAAAATTAGTCGTTTACGTATAAAAAAGATTAATGAAAGCTCCCTAGGAATATGATGTAGATAAAAACCTCAAAAAATTAAGTCTTTTCAAAACCGTTCCTCCAAACTAAATTTTCGTAACGAAAATAGCCATATAAAGATGAAATTAATATAATGATCAAATAATTCCACAATGGTATGAGGAATTTTTCTAAAACTAATCCCATCTTGAACCTGATTCTTCTGCTTAAGAAGCCTGAGTTATACGAAGGTACTTGATTGATTGATTGGAAATATTCAAAGGAAAATCCAGTTGAGAAGAGTAGTATCAAGCAAGTTAATTCTAATGCCTGGACTTTTGTATAACAGACTAGGCATTTCCCTACTTATCAGTGGACTTTAGAATTAGTGTATCGAAAACCATTTTTAATATAAGATAAGATTTACCATCCTACCGGACATTTAACTTATTAATATAAGAATTATGAGCCTTAATGCTATAATTAATTGATTGAATTGCCAAGCACCGAATAGATGCCTCGCCCTCTTGTAGGTTTAGTCTTTTATCAAGATCGTAAAAAAGTCTAACTCTTCTACATTTGCATCGTCTGTGCCCATAATGCTATTGCATCTGTTGTTACTTAAAATTAATATATAAATCAATTTTAATATATAAAAATATATTATAATATTTTAACATTAAGTTGAAATTAGGGATTCTAATTAATGCTATTCATTGAATAAATAATTATTAATATATTTAAATTTCGTGAATTTATAGTTATTTCTTTTTTCAATAGTAAATTAAGATATGATTTATTACTTTGTAAAAAATATTATTAACTCTAAATATTCTTTTTCCTTAATTATTTTAAATTTGTATAAATATAATTATCATATTTATCATATCGGCAATTAAAGTTGGTTAATTACAACGATTCTTGGTTTCTTTTGATATATTATTCAAATTTCGCAGGAATTTTTGTCTTAGTAGAACTATAATATCACATGATTAGAGATAATGACACGACTATATTAGGATGTTTATAAATCACACTTAAATATTCCTTGCAATTTTAGTCGATTTAACTCTCTTCAATAATGTGAAATTTTGCCAAATATGCACTAATTTTATTTAAATATCATTATATTATCTTAATAAATTTCACTTTATCAAATTTATTCCTACAATTTAATAAAACACCTTTAAAATAAACAGAAAATAACACAGAAGGTTCAAATATTCAGCTAATATAAATTATATTGAAATATTAAAATAAATTATAAAAGTTTAGTATCATATATAAATTTAATTTGGCTTTCTATGATAAAAAAATCAATATCTCTTAGATTCGTATAATAAAAACCCCAAAACCCCTTAATGAGGTTTAAAAGTGCTTTGATTTGAAGGGAATTTGTTAGTGGTTGGGGTTATTAATAGGTTTTAATGTGAATTTTATAGTTAATGTATTTAATTTAATCACTCAAAATGCACTTTTGGATCATGTGGGAGAGGTCTGAAGTTTATCTTACTTAAACACAACTCTATCTGATCTATATATATATGTGATCTTGAGTTTGGTTTTATTATTATTGACTCTGCCAATTGTTTCATTGATTGAGATACTCTTGTTTTGTCAATAAATTGCTTTACTCTTTGCCTTGCATTCTTCTCGCACCTTGTAGAGTAGTAATCGTTGCGAGGCATATCGCACTCTATTATTATTGCTGCTAAAGCCCACACATCCCACTGTAAGTCTCCATCTCTCCAGTCTTCTCTTTCTGAATAATAACCTGGAGTTCCCATTACACTTCCAAGCCTTGATACTTCCACTCTTAAGGCTCTGTTCAAATCAATAATTGTTACTGTTAATGGTGAAAAGTTCAACATTATATTCTCAGGATTGAGATCCCTGTAAACAAAGCCTAACTTATGAAGCTCTTTGATTCCCTGTATAGCTTAGGTTGCTATTAATGCAAGCTATCTATGATTTTTTTGATAAGTTATGAAATCTCTCAGAGTCATTTCAAAGAGTGGTAGTCTGAAGCTACATGATCTTTGGCTAGAAGAACAGTATCTAGCTTTATTAAGTATTTGCACTATTTAAACTTAGCCTGAGTGAGTACTTAATACTCATTAATAAACTCCATTTAATATTTATCATCACTAAGGAGATAGTTGAAAGATATACCTTGTAAGCATACTGATGATCCTTAATAACTTTCTTGTCATAGGAGTCCTCTAGAATTAGGCAACTTTAAAGAGAAGTATCTAAATCAATCTATGCTAGTACTGGAATTTTCTTGTATTATATTTTAATCATGATTTTAGTGACCTCTAATGCTAAGAGGTTGCGTGCAATCCTCACATACTCTGATTCGCTTGCTTGTTAAAGCTCAGCAGCTTAAAGAGGTTCCCTTGCTTTACTTTTTTTTAAGTAGCTTCAATTCATCTTCATGCTTTTCAATCTCTAAATCTTTCTTGTGAGCTTTTAAAAGATGCTTCCTTAAATCTCCAGTATGAGATGAGAATACTGCTTATGGCACTCGAAGCAATCATACTTTTCGTCGATTTTATCATGCTTTAAGTATACAGCTAGCTTGGCTTCTCAATGCTCATTCATATGCTATACCAACTAGGTTTATGAGCAAAGTCTCTCTCACACTTCTCACAAAAGTATACTTCTACTTCTTCAGTTTGTATAGGCATTTCATTAATACCTTTCTCCTCCTCTCTGTCTCCCACACACTTGTTTGAAATTTATTTTCTATTATTAATTTCTATTTTTATAAAAGAGACCTCAAGTGATAGCTCTAGTAGTTCGTTAAGTGAGTTCATCTCACAGCTATCACACTTTTTAATGTTGCCAAAGGTAAGTCTCATTTAGTTTGATGGAAGTGCTGTTATTTTCTTAAAATGTTAGCGCTCATATTTAAATTTGAAATTTAAAATTATAAAAATGCCTCTATAACTGAGAGCTCATAAGACAGGTTTGCAAGCCTACAAGTTTCAAGGGAAGTCTTAAGATTATTAGCGAAGAAAAATGATAACTAAGAGACGAACCAGCTCTAAATATGGGTAAGAAAGTAACAATTTTTACTATCAATAATAAGTTGATTACAGCTCGTACCGATTTAGGAGGTGCACCTAATTAAGTACGTACTGCTTTAGGAGATATTTTGTGATTTTACGATTAAAATTAGGGTGCTCCTAATTAAGTACTAGCTTTAATTATTTCTCCTAATTAAGAACAAGTATTTTAGAAGCAGCTCCTATTAAGTACGTACAAATTAATATTAAAAAATAAGGAACTGTAACAGTAGAATGATATCAATCTCTCAAGTTGAAAACCAGTTATAATATCTTTATCAATATTCTACTTAGAACTTGATCTTCTAAAAGATTAACACATTTAAAAGTAATTTTGATAGAGGTATATAATTAAAATGGAAAAACTTAAATTAAAATATCGTTTCAAAGATCTGTAAAAAAAATGGAGTCATAAAATAAAGCAATGAAAAGAGTGAAAGAATAAAAATTGATATAAAGATTTATAATAAATGAGGATTGAAATAGCTATCTGGAGCAGTAAGGTAATGAACTCAAAGTGGTGAATTTTTATTAATAAATTTAATTGTTCCTGCCAACGTATGATAACATTAAAACATCATTTCTAAGAGCGATAATATGCGAAAAAAAGATATCTTTAAAAAATAAAGATCAGTAACTATCTTATATAATGGAAAGAGAAAAAAATAAATAATTGCTATTGTTTTTCATAGTGAAATTTCAATCTACAAACAAAGGCTACTCATTTTTAAAGCCAATTTTTACTATCTCCTCTCGTAATAAAAATATTTGAAACAAAATAATTTTACAAATCACACACTTATCTACATTTAAAGAAAACACTTAGGAATTGAAGCGAAACTTGAGCTGCATCCAATAGATAAATCAAACAAATAATTGCAATTGTTTTTCATAGTGAAATAGCAATCTACAAACAAAGGCTACTCAATAATAAAGCCAATTTTAACTATCTTCCCCTCAGAATGATAATTTTTGAAACGAAAATAATTTTTAAAATCACACACTTATCTACATTTAAGGAAAACATTTGGAATTGTAACGCGACTTGAGCTGCATCAAATAAATAAATCAAACAAATAATTGCAATTGTTTTTCATAGTGAAATTTAAATCTACAAACAAAGGCTACTCATTTTTAAAGCCAATTTTTACTATCTTCGCCGCGGAATGATAATTTTTGAAACGAAAAAAATTTTAAAATCACACACTTATCAAAATAATAAGTGAACACTTAGGATTGTAGCGCGACTTGAGCTGCATCCAATAGATAAATCAAACAAAAAATTGCAATTGTTTTTCATAGTGAAATTTAAATCTACAAACAAAGGCTACTCATTTTTAAAGCCAATTTTTACTATCTTCCTCTCGTAATAAAAATATTTGAAACAAAATAATTTTAAAAATCACACACTTATCTAAATTAAAAGTAAACACTTAGGAATTGTAGCGCAACTTGAGCTGCATCCAATAGATAAATCAAACAAATAATTGCAATTGTTTTTCATAGTGAAATTTCAATCTACAAACAAAGGCTACTCAATATTGAAGCCAATTTTAACTATCTTCCCCTCGTAATGATAATATTTGAAACAAAATAATTTTTAAAATCACACACTTATCAAAATTAAAGGAAAACACTTAGGAATTGTAGCGCGACTTGAGCTGCATCCAATAAATAAATCAAACAAAAAATTGCAATTGTTTTTCATAGTAAAATTTAAATCTACAAACAAAGGCTACTCATTTTTAAAGCCAATTTTTACTATCTTCCCCTCGTAATGATAATTTTTGAAACGAAAAAATTTTTAAAATCACACACTTATCAAAATAATAAGTGAACACTTAGGAATTGTAGCGCAACTTGAGCTGCATCCAATAAATAAATCAAACAAAAAATTGCAATTGTTTTTCATAGTGAAATTGCAATCTAAAAACAAAGGCTACTCATTTTTAAAGCCAATTTTTACTATCTTCCCCTCGTAATGATAATTTTTGAAACGAAAAAATTTTTAAAATCACACACTTATCAAAATAATAAGTGAACACTTAGGAATTGTAGCGCGACTTGAGCTGCATCCAATAGATAAATCAAACAAATAATTGCAATTGTTTTTCATAGTGAAATTTAAATCTACAAACAAAGGCTACTCATTTTTAAAGCCAATTTTTACTATCTTCCCCTCGTAATGATAATTTTTGAAACGAAAAAATTTTAAAAATCACACACTTATCAAAATAATAAGTGAACACTTAGGAATTGTAGCGCAACTTGAGCTGCATCCAATAAATAAATCAAACAAAAAATTGCAATTGTTTTTCATAGTAAAATTTCAATCTAAAAACAAAGGCTACTCATTTTTAAAGCCAATTTTTACTATCTTCCCCTCGTAATGATAATTTTGAAACGAAAAAATTTTTAAAATCACACACTTATCAAAATAAAAAGTGAACACTTAGGAATTGTAGCGCGACTTGAGCTGCATCCAATAGATAAATCAAACAAATAATTGCAATAGTTTAACATAGTGAAATTTCAATCTACAAACAAAGGCTACTCATTTTTAAAGCCAATTTTTACTATCTTCCTCTCGTAATGATAATTTTTGAAACGAAAATAATTTTTTTAAATCACACACTTATCTACATTTAAGGAAACCATTTAGGAATTTAAGTGAGACTTGAGCTGCATCCAATAAATAAATCAAACAAATAATTGCAATTGTTTTTCATAGTGAAATAGCAATCTACAAACAAAGGCTACTCATTTTTAAAGCCAATTTTTACTATCTTCGCCTCAGAATGATAATTTTTGAAACGAAAATACTTTTTTTTAAATCACACACTTATCTAAATTATATGTGAACACTAAGGAAATGTAGCGCTACTTGAGCTGCATCCAAAAGATAAATCAAACAAATAATTGCAATATTTTTACATAGTGAAATTTCAATCTACAAACAAAGGCTAGTCATTTTTAAAGCCAATTTTTACTATCTTCCTCTCGTAATGATAATTTGTGAAACTAAATAATTTTTTAAAATCACACACTTTTCTAAATTATATGTGAACAGTTATGAATTGTAGCTCGACTTGAGCTGCATCCAAAAGATAAATCAAACAAATAATTGCTATTGTTTTCATAGTGAAATTTCAATCTACAAACAAAGGCTACTCATTTTTAAAGCCAATTTTTACTATCTTCCATCGTAATGATAATTTTTGAA
>ARYC01004024.1:0-58145 GCA_000711775.1 Oxytricha trifallax
TTAAGGAGAGATACGCATGTCAGGAAACTTGCGATGAAACATCACAGCTCGCTAGTCTAGTGGAAAGTGTGCCCAATACTTTAAAGTTATCGAGTCGCAGAGGTAGTCAATATGGTGCTATGAGAACTTTTATTTTCTTGCAGGATGCTTTCATGTGCCTGAATTATAATGCTAAACAGCCAACAAGCAATGATACCTAATTGTTGAGGCACTCTTGCGCAGAAGCTTTGCTATAGCAGCATAATTCATTACTGGTTTGACTTAGTCTCTATTAATACTTGTACCATGCCTAAGCTTAAGCAGTAAATCTAAATATTACTCATCATAAATAGACCCTAAATTTCGCTAATTTCTATTTCTCATTTGCAAATTGGCCTAATTTCTCTACTAATCCCAATAAGACCCCAACTATACCCTACAAATCAAAGCACTTATAAACCTCACTAAGGGGTTTTGGGGTTTTGATTCCTGGAGCGAGATATCCCGACTTTAATTAAACACCTTTAAATTCAATAAATTATACCCTCACATTAAAGGGAAGTTATCTCGCTCCAGGGATGCAATAAAATAGTACCGCCAATAATAAAGTCCAACTAATTTTGTATTTTCTATCGAATGAGCCAAAGATCGTTTAAATTGGTCAACTTTTACTGTCAATAATTTATTTTATTTAAATTAATTTCATAAAATTTAAATGTATTTCTACAATATTACTGCTATTACTGTTGTTATTGTTGCTTAATTTTCTCGATCTTCTCATTTTTTAAAGGAAAATATCCTAAAGATTTCTGTAAAACGATACACTGAAGATATCTAAATTTATTTTTGACTAAAACACACAAGAATAGGTTCAATGAAAGTAATTAGAAGAAAGTAAAAATGACTGCCCTAAAATAGAAATGAAATGAAAAAGTTGAATAAATTAAAAATATATTAAATATATATATGTTAAATCAATTAATTAAAGTTAAATAAGCAAGTGCTTAATCTTAATTCATAGTGTCGACAGTTTAAAAACCATTAGTATGCTTTGATTTGAGCATAATCTAAATTCTTATCTTTTTTGATTATTTTATAGCAGTCTCAACATTTTTAATATACTCGCTTAATAGTTATATAATTTTCTGTCTTTTCTTTTTTGTGTGAATTAATTTACATTCTCAGTTATATATTTTAATTTCCTTTATTTTTTATATTATTTGCTTAACAAAATAATTAAATATTACTTTATTTTCCTAGATTATATCTTAGATGAAACATTATAAATTTTAAGTGATTTTTTATTATGGATGAATCTTTATTTTTAATAATTTCGAAAGTATGGATCATTGATTTGTTTAAGAGATGTTGACAAATTTCTATAATTTAAAATATGTCTATTCAAATATTTAGCTATCAATAATCCTTATAAGTGAATCATTGAATTTGTGGCAAAATTTAGACATCCTGTTTAAATAATCAATGGATGTGATAATCTTTAATTGTATCTTAAAAGATACAAAATTATGTACTTTAAATATGCCAAATGTTAATTTATGAGTATAATCTTAAAGGTTGAAATTATCTTTATATGATAAGTTACAAAGGCTTCAAAATAATAAATTGAATCAATAACATATTAGATAAAAATGCACAAAAAATGATTAAATTCTACTACTAAAACATCATCGCATATTCTCTAATTAGAAGGGTTCAGTCTTCTAAAGCACCTAGACATTGAAATAAAAGCTAGTAAAGACAAATAAATGAGAGGAGAGTTCAGGCTCTCATCAATATTTTCTCCAGTAGTATGTATTCAACGACATGGATCTTTCCTCATAATAGGGATTTTGATGTCATCAGTAGACGACTTTGCCACCTCAATCTTCTAATCCTGGGGGATTCAATAAACAAGTTTTTAATGAGCTGTATTTTGAATATAGTTGCTGCTGATATTGGCAATTGAAAGTTTAATAATGTTTTCAAAACAAAATATGATAAACATTTGTGTTTATGTTGCTTTGACTGTTTTTTAGGAAAAAAAGCAATATAAAACCCCATAGATCAATTAAGACATGATAATTGGGGTTAAGAATAATTAAATTAAGAATTAATTATTATTGGCGTATAATTATAATGTTGCTAATTATTAAAACTATTAGCTCGATTAATTGTCCTTATAAAGTAATCCAATCAGAGTGTGTATATTTGATTTTAGCCTAATTATTTATATTATTAGCCAATTATAATTAATTTTTAATCTAATTGTTCTTAACTCCTATCCTCGCTTCATAATTGATCTATGGGGTTTTATTTATCGCCAAACCCCATATTTGACAAAAAATGTTAATTTCTATGGATTCAGTTAAAATAGTATAAAAATCGTGAATATAAAATTTCTTAAATACAAAGAAATAAATATAATACTTACTTTGAAAATTTTTAGTATTTTAAATAAGAAAAAAGTAGGATTTATTCAAGTATTTTAAATTATTGTAAATTTTAGAATTAATAAATATTTATTTTTGCTGAAAGAGCCCAATATATAAATTAATATTTTTAATTTAAATCTCTAAGTATATATATTTATATTAGGATATAGAGATGAAGTTTGTTTTTAATTAAAATTAAGTTTCATTTACGCCTAATTCAAAGCATGAGTAATTATTAAAAAAATTTCTATTAAAAGTATAAAGACTTTAAATATAAACACTTCTTATACATAAAATAATTATTATACTCATATAAAAAACTATGAATAAACTTAATTTAATTTATTTAGAAAAGTAATTACAATTCAAATAAAAAACTTATTTAAAAATAATCATAATTAAAAATATATATATTAAATATATAAAAAATGGGCTCAAGTAGTAAAAATATGAATTTTTCACTTGAGCCCATTTTAAATATATAAATATGAATTCAAACAAAATTATAAAAATAATTATTAAAATGTTTGAATAATGCTTGAATTTATAATTAGTCATATATTTAGAATTTAAATATTCGCGATTTTAACATTATTTTAACTGATTCATTTAAACATATTATTTATTATCGAAATAATTATTAGACAGAGCAGCTTATAATTAAAATATATTAAATGATATATAAATTAATAACTATTTAATAATTGTTGTAATATATGATGCGCTTGCTATTGTTATCTTTACATTATTTTTATTTATTTTTAATTTCTACTTAAATTATTAAAGTTTGATTTGTTGTTATCTGTATTTAAGCTTTAAATATTTAAATAGAATTAGAGTAACTAACTTATCTATGCTTGACAATGTGAATATGATCATAAATAACCAGCTTACTTACAGTTTTATGAAATTTACTGCTTAGACAGAGTTATTTAGTAATACATTTATAGAGATAACAAATTGACAAATTCTACACATATTATATTTTAATAAAGAATCTTCAATAAATTAGTAAAATATTTTTATCAGCCAGTTACAAATTTATACTAATTTGAGATTTCTTTTAGCTTATTTTCTACTTAAGTTATAGAAAAAAGCTCGAATAAATACATAAACAAATTTTTTGAGGATTCCAAACAAAATATGGAGGATAAAATATTATAGAAGTTGTATAATAACTGAGAGAAAATATATAGACGTGAGGTATTTCTAAAATGACTAGAAACTTCTATCTTCATATTTAAATGTTCGATAAATTAAAAAAAATAATTTAATCGTTAATAATGATATGAATAAATAATTACTTTAAGATATATTTAAAAAATAAGCTGAAAATAACAGTAAATCTAAAGAATTTCTTGATAAAGATATGAGAAATGAAGAAAAATATCAAATTATTAAAGACATAATTCTATGTAAATACATATACATTTTTGCCATTCTTCTCAAAGTCTACAATATCTACTAATCTTTTTATAACATACTTAATAAAAACTACTTGATATTAAATGGATAAAATGATTCAGGATTGCTATACACTTGATTGCAGATATATTGTTAATGATCATTTTAGTTGTATGTGGTTGGTAAATTCAAATTAAGCCAAAAGAATGGATTTTCTTTTGCTCTTAATATTTGAGTAAAAGATTAAGATAATTAGTTTAAGGGTAGTTGTTGAATTTTAATTAGTCAAAATTAAGTACATAATCGTCAATAAACTTATAATTTTACCAGTTAAATAAAAATATTATTATTGCTGAGATTATAACTTAAGCTAGAGCATTTTGAATAACAACCATTAGCAATTGAACACAATATTTATATTTCTGTTTTGGTATGACTTCTTTTATATGCCTAAAAATTATGATTATTATTTTTAAAAAAATATATTTTCGGTCAAATAAGCATTTCAAGTCAATATTTGAGAATATACTCTATATATTAGATTACTTTTATCTTGATTTAGAATGAATTCAACAAGATATTTTTAGTTATTATCAAATTTAATTTCTAAATGTAAAATGATTTCAAAGATATCAATAAACCAATAAGTACAATAAATTTACTTAAAATGAATACCAAAACAGTGGTAAGTAAAATGATAAAATTATACGACTAGAAAATGAAAAAGATAGTCAGATTATTCCAAATAGATTTCATTGATTTAAAAAAACTATATTTAAATTATATTTAAGTAAGTAATAAATGAAATTTATCAATAACTATAATTAATCTTATATTCTATAACGAATTATCTTGGGTTAAACATTTTTTAAGTATCTTTTCAAACTTTATTGAAGATTAACAGCTGTTAGTATTATTGTTTTCTGAATTCATGAATAAAAGTAGCAAATAAAAATATTTAAACGCCAAAGATATGTGATTGTCTTGACTTAACAATAAATTATTTAGAAATTTCTCAAAATTTCTGATTCTGCAAGCTTAAAGTATTGAGTATTAAACTTGAAAGACAGAGAAAATTTAATTCATAATTTCTGCAAGATAAAAATCATATTTTCAAATAATCCCTCACTAGAATTATACTTACAGACTAACAATAAATAGAGGAAATATGTAATTACTATTGCTTTTGTTTTATTAATAATTTATTTAATTGATTAGCAATCTAATGAGGTGATTACATGTCAAATTAAAAAAATTGAAAAAAATTAATGTATAAGATCATTTTTGTAAAGTTGTAGTAAAAATAAATTGCGTCAGGGTTTGAAGATTTTGCAAGTGAGTTTAGTTGGCTTTAAAGGTTTCTCAATACATATTCAAGTGGATGGAGTTTTATTGAAATATATATATGATGGATAGCTAAAATTTTACTTTAATTCAGATATCTTAAAAGAGAATTTGATAGTTAGATTACTTAAACAGGTATAAAGAAAATAAGTTTATTTCAAAAGTTTGATAAATTAACAAAAAATTTACTATAAAATATCTTGATAGAAAGTTTCTTTAGACAAAGCAGATGGTATGTCAAATTAATAGAATACAGTACTTATATTTAGAATCTATGGAATTTTATAATGCTAATGTTTGCTTTGGAGAAAGAAGCATTTATTGACATAAGTAATTAAAAAGATTATAGTTAAACCCATGAACGATATTGTAGGAATACATTCGAATTTGGAAAAAGAATTAAAATTAAAATTAATTAATTATTAATTACCTTCAGTTATGTTTTTGGAAATGTCTCCAAACCCTAACAATATTATACTCTGTGGATACAGCATTAAAAATGAGACAGCGGTTGTTATTGCTAAAATGAATTTATCTCTTCTCCCAAAACCGAGAAAACCCCAATATACTGTTTTTGGAGTAAGCTCAAAATCAAAATATCTTGCATCTTGGGATTATTCAAGAATATTGCCAATATTAAAGTCCAGCTAAAATTGAGGGATCTACAGTAGAATCAATTTAGATTCGAATTTGAGTCACTTTGGATTTAATAACTACCATGATTTTAATATTTATTTAATTTAATTTTAATTCATTTTCCCAAATCAAATGTATTCCTACAATATTAATTCCCTTAATTATAATCTACTTAAACAACTACTTGATTTCAAAAACTTTTAAAAAAAATTTATGAAAATATTAATTAGGAATGCAGTGGTTCTAATCAGATATCAAGCTGCTGACAGGATAATATTCATATCTAAATATATATTGAATCTAATTTTTAGGCAACTATCTAAAATAATAAATATTGTTAAAATCAATAGTAATATTCTTTTCAAAAATGCTTAAGAATAAAACATATGTATGTATAAAAATAATTACTACATTTTAGAAGGAATAAATATAGAGATGATATGAATTTGGGGCTAAAATTTATCAGAGTTGCAATTAACTTAATCAAATATTATTTGGTAAGAAAAATTTGTCAAATCTTTTAATTATTGAAAGAGCTTAACTTGATTAAGTAAGTATAAAGTTGCAAAAGATCTTCGTCCAAGCATCAAGACATCATTAATGAATTTGAGAAGCTATTCCTTTAAAATTTAATATAGAAAAGCAAAAGAAAGATCAAACATCTATTTTTAAATATTGATTGGATATAGCTTAATTAATTAAAAGATAATTTTAATAGTGAGATCTAGGGCAATTTGATTTAATTCATACAAAATATGAAATAAAAACTAGATGAATTCGATAAATAACTATTACAAGTATTTAAATTATTAGAAAGAATTAATATAAAAGAAGAAACCAATCATAAAATTCATGATAATACGACGGTGCTGATACAATATTAGAATATAAGATATTCCTAATATTTATAAAATATTAAAACTGAATAAATTTTATTTAATATACCAACAGTTTCAAAGTTTTATTACATAAATAGTCTATTTACAAAAAAGTTCAGATTACTTACATCAAATGAAAAGTAATAATTAAACAATAGCAAATTCAGAATATTTTTTCGGTTAGGCTTTCATCTTAACCCTCTATCAAAAACTACTTTTAATTGAATAACTTTTGAAAATGAGGATGTATTGTATAATGTGATAAGCAATCTAGATTTCTTTAATCTTAAACATTTAAGGTAATTAGAGCTTTAAAATCGTAAATCTTGTGACTAATTGATGGATGTTGTCTCTAGAGTTTCAAGATTGAAAGCCCAATGGAAATAATTCAGGTAATCATTAAACTTAACTATGTCACAAAAGATAAATTTTAGGATGGAAGAAGGACTTGTTGATTAAATTTTTATATTTAGAATTCTTATTATACAACTAGTAGACCCTTTAAATAATGACGAAGAGTTAAAAGAAGATAAAGAGAACAGCATTATCAAAGACAATGGCGACGCGGATTTTGGGGAGGATATAATAAAAAGTTATAATAACATAGCTGTTTATGATTTCATCTTTGCTTATTTAGAGGATGAATATTATCAAATTGAAAAGTTATTACTAAATTATTATACGAGCTTTTTTATAGCTAATACTTCTAGCTTTGATAACTCATGATAGTCAAAAATTTTTGTTTTTTTATCAATCTATATAAATGGGTCATAAGATATGAATATGAAATGATTTTATATTTTATCAGTGAATTTTTATTCTTTATGAAAGCTTAATGTTTTTTAACGTTTATTGAATTCTCCTGTAACTATCAGTATTAGCTATTCACATTGAGTTTTAATAAAAATACGATTTTCTTTATTGTACTTACTCCTTAAAAATGAAAAGTTTACTAGATATTCATGCATAGCCTGTAATAAATGTTTTATAAATGGTGATTGATGAGTCATATCTATTCATAGATCATACGCTTGTTAATTTAAGTGATAGTGTGAGCCTAATATGTGGGATGGGAGTAAACTCTAGCTGAAAACAAACTCACAAGCATAGTGAATCATATACATGGTCGCATTTGTTTGAGACCATACACTACCATTTAGAAGCTTAAACAGTAATAGAATCTTTAAATTCAAAGTAGAATTGTAAAATATGGTCTAACTTTGTTAAGATTTTTACTTAAGTGTAGTTGCGTCTAGTAAATTTTAGAGCCGGAAATTATGTAACAAAAGTATTATGAATGAGGAAAGTTAAATTGTCTTTTAAGAGTAGAGGAAGAGCTGAATCAAAAATATATTTTGGTAAGTATGGTAATTTGAATTTCAAGATTTAAACATATTAGTAACAGAAATTAAGTTAAGGAAAAGATTTTGTTAAAGGCAGTGGTTATAAGAAGATTTCCATTTTAATATGATAGGTTTAAGAGAAATAAGTTTGCTAAATAGTGGCTTGAAAAAAAGTTAAGATTCTAGAAAATACTAGGTAAGACTTTATATTGAAGGAAATAATCAAGTGCAGAGTCTCAAGAGAGGTCAATCAGAGGCAGTTATGACAATTACTACAATACCCAAACTTAATCCTTTATATATTACAGTTGCATTTTTATATATTTAATACAAATTCTACTCTAAGTTTTTTTGTTTATATTAAATATTTTTAATTTGATCAATATTAATAGAAGGATATAAAATATATATTTAATTAAATCAGTTTATTCATTCACCTTATCATTTAAAATTAATATCAGGAAAATTGTAGTACAAAATGTTAAGCATTTCTAGTTTTTAAAATATAAGCTAAATTTTTCCCCTCTCCCCTTCATGGAAACATAGCATTTATATAGGAATTATCTTATTTAAATTATAAATATTATATCGTAATCTAATTATTTGAATTTGTAATTTTGATAGAGTAATTTTTGTTTCAATTCTTAAATATTTTGAATTTTAATTTCGTTCATATAAAAATCTTCAATCAATAAACTTTTCTCCTTGTTTTCCATTTTGATATAAAAAATTACTGGTGCTGGATTAATTTGTTCAATACAACATTTATTAATATGTTTATAGTTTTATCTTCTATGAAGTAGCGAAGGTACTACAATATATCCTTTTATTTTTTATTACTTAATAGAATAATAAAATTTTTATTTTAATAGTATAATTGAATACCATAAAAATGTTTTAAATCTAGTCCATTTTATAGACGGCCTTTTCCACTTTGTAACAATAGACAATTAATTAAAAAACAGAATGTCCATCATTTTATTTAAAAGGATTTATATATGCCATTGATATAATGTTTTGAGAGTTTAGTTGCAGTCTGGATAAGGATTTACTTCACAGTCTGCTTGAAGTTTCTCAGAGGCTTCTTGTTACTTTATTTTATTATTGCGATGAATATTAATTAACTTTCACTTGCAGGAGTAAATTTACCTTTACAGCATCCATATTTGACTAATTTAGTAGTAACTTATGACACAGAATAATTGGTTTAATTCAGGACTTTAATCTAGTTTCTTAACTTTATAAGCCGTTTATTAATACTTTATGACTTGATTTCTTTATTCATCTTTTTTTCTTCTTTTTAAGTCTATTGAGGAATTCAAATGTGATATCTTCTTACAACTAAATATTTTAAATTTATTGAATTTTTTATTATCAAGTAATTTTCTAATTATGTTTTTATTTTATATGATTTTAAGGGTCATTTATATTAAAACAAATAATTTTAGAAGAAATATCTCAAATTTAATAAGATCGAATGTCCATTTTAATCCTTTATAAATCACTCAAACTCCTGATCTTTTTAGTAATAAACATCCATAAACTTAGAAAAATTGTTTTCTTATTAAATTTGTTTACATCTATTTAGATGGCAGATAAAGCATTTTATATTGTTTGGCGATGTTTCAAAGTCTAATTTTAAACTCCTTGAGAATTAATTTAATGATAGGAGCTGCTTAATCACGACCAAGCTGTTTTGCGAAATATTATGAAGCAGAATTTAATAAAATAGTTTGAATCTTAGTGATTATATGTTGTAGTAGTTTAAATAATAATCAATTTCTAAGTTAGAAGACAATTCTACAATTTAGTAAGTACAATTATAAAAATTTTAAGTTTAAGAAATATAATAAATATAATGTCCAAAGTCAGAATAATGAATATTAATTTAATAAACAGTAAATTATGTTCCAAAAAGTAGATCTTTAATTTTTATTTTTTAGTGGTCCTGTCATGTAAGTCCATATGTGTCACTCGGAAAATGCTAAGCAAAGACGCATAAGGATGGAATAAGAATCTGTAAAAATTTTTGAAGATGAGAATGATGACGAAGATAAGTTTCTATTTTTAGATATTTCCATTATTGACTTTCATAATAAGCATTTGTTTAATCATAAAATTAATTGTTACTTCACTAAATTTTTCATATTATAAAATTTTGATCAATTTAATTAGAAAATAGAAATCTTAATAAACACTTAATTTATTTATGGAAAATTATTATGGAAATTCTGGCTTTATTTCTGGAAACTTAAAGAATAATAGCCTTAGACAGATCATTAGAAGGATTAATAATTTATCAATTTATTTAGAACAGAAAATAACTAAAACATATCTGTGCCTAAATTTAATAATGAACTAAATATTCTACTGATTGTAGGAAATAGAGTAAATAAAGGATTAATTATTTTATTGCAAAATTAAAATAAATATAAAAACTCTATTCAAAAATAGATATAGCAAAGCTAGCAATTAGTGACAAAATTAAAGAGGCTTTCATATTGATTATAAAAGCAGATGCTGATATATCATATTTTAGACCTTTGACCCATTGATAGTCATAAAAAACATATCATATGAGTCGTGAAGGTTAAAATATATTTGATAATTCCAACTTTTAAATTTAGATAGATGATGATCATTGTGTTAATCACTTACATATAATAATAAATAGGAAATGGTTTTTCGTTATTCCCATAAGTTTAATTTTACAAACACTAAAAAATTTCTAAACAAGGTAAAAAGAATTGGAGAAGTATGCTAAAATTATTGGATTTAAGTATTAAGGAGGCCATTCTTTCCTACATCAAATTTGGTAGCAGTAAGCATTTAGGTTTACCCTAAAGATGAGTGGTTAATGAGAGTAGAGGTGCTGTAAAAAAAACTCAAAAAGATTCTTGAGCCTAGAAGCAACAGCTTAATTTTTATCAGGGATGAGACAAACCTTGGTGTTTCTTTCAGGAATCTCTCATTAACCTTGTCTCCCTGCAAAACAGACTGTTAAGAAGTATCAATACTTTGTAATGATAACAAATGCTACCGATAATTTTAACAAAGCAATAACATAATGCATAAAAATCTGCATAGATAATTGTATTATGATACTGAACCAACTTAAAATTAAATAAATAGTGGACCAGCAAACAAAATACAAAATAATAGTTCCTTTACATTATATTCCTTTGCTTAGATGAAATTATAGATAATTGTATAATTGTAAAGATTAAAATGAATATTAAAATAAATCCTGCTTATGATAGTATTATGGTGATTTCCGACAAACATTTATAAAAATATGCATTAATAAATGTGTCATTATTAAATTATTAAGCCTTTTTACATATAAAATACAATTAAAAAAGATAAAAAATGAAATCAACCGTAATATTCCCAAGGCTAATATATTATTAATATCCTTTCACCTCATTTACCACAATTTTAAATTAAATACTTTCAATATGTTAAAATATAGAGTTATTAGTTAATTTAAAGCAGATGTAGATGTGGTTATTTCCCCTCAAGATTTATCATTAACATATTATTTCTGTGGTATTTGCATATCCGCTTGTTTACCTTCATTACTACAAAAACAAGGAATAACCCTTTAAACTGGTGTGTGATTCATATTCATAAAACATGATTAATTATATATATTAATTTCAAATCATTCTTTAAAGATTTAAATGAAATCTTATTAAACGAAAAAATGATATACTAATTAATTTGAAGAGATATGGATTCACAGAAGATATATGAAGAAGTAATTAAGTAGCAAGTTTTGTTAGATATTACGAAAAAAGATGCTAGTAATCTATATTAATATATCGAAGATTCGGGTTAACTAATTTAAAAAAATTTTAGTTTTAAGGGTAGTCAAAGATCTCCGGATTAGTGGTTCGATTACTGAAGACTCAGGCATTTCTCGGTTCGACACTAATGTATCAGGATTCTGCTGAAGGATGTAAAATATATGCTTTTTCAAGAATTAATATAAAATCTCCTCCTTCAGCAGAATCCTGATATATTAGTGTCAACCGAGAAATGCCTGAGTCTTCAGTAATCGAATCACTATATGAAGGACTTTGACTATATTTAAATAACTAGAACATAATGCGAATATTTTGAAGAGATTCAATGATTACAAGAAAAGTACAAAAGGATGATGATGATGATGATGATGATGATGATGATGATGATGATGATGATAATGATGATGAAGTTGCTGACTATGTAAAGACAATACAAATCCGATAATAATGTTTTTAATCAATAAATTCTTTCATTTAAAATTTATCGTCTCTCTCAAATCAATTTATTCACTTTTAATTAAAAAATATGTTTTCAGCTTAATTGAGAAGTTAAAGATTATTAACCAATATTTAAGAAGATAATTTGGAAGGTGTATCTAAAATAATCAAGGCAAAGCTAGATTTTCTTTAATTATTGTTAGATATATTTTAAGATACTTTAGATATAGCAATATAACAGAGTAATTAAGGCTTGAAGTCTTATAACTCTAATAGAGGATTTTAAATATAGTAGATGTATATAATCTTAGGAGAAATGTTTTTTAGAGCAAAAATAATCAAAGGGAAAAGGGTCTAGAAAGATTAAGTTATGAAAATAGGTGGATAAATAATAGAATTTGTTAATGAGGATATGTAGAGTTATAGGGATGCACAAATGTAAAGCTAATATTTGGTGTTAAGCAGCTACAATTAAAAGCAGCTCCAAAGGTAATAGTAATAAATTAAATAACTCTACTTAATAAGATGATGATGCTAAGAATTATCATAATTTTTTCTTACCAACTTAATGAACCTCAAACTAATCTTATTCCTTAAAGATACGTATCCAAGCGTTTCAAATTAAACTAGTGATAGATAAAATCAAAGGAAATATCAAATTATTAAAGTCCCTATTTATATTAAGTTAGAGTTTAAAAGGTAAGAAGTTTATAGCAATATAAATATAATTATTTCATAGTTTAATAATTTGATAAAAGAATTGAAAGTTATTAGACCTATTGTTAGGAATACCGATTTAGATTAAATATCAGCATTATTATATTAATAAATAGGTGTTTGGAAATTGCCTTTGGATTATATATAAATTAATCTTAAGGAAATCGATTAATAAGAATCATAGAATACTTTTGTTTAGTCTCTATAGTTTCCAAGCTATATTAAAAAGGAAGTAAAAACTGATTAAAATTAAAGGTTATAAAATTAATTTTATGAAAATTATTTTTAAAAATATAGAAGGATCGTTCCTAATTTAACTAGAGAAATAAAAGGTTAACTTGGAAGCAGTTGAATGTTCAATAGCAAGTCCAGTTTTACACTTTGATAATATTTTCTTTATGGATTTCAAACTTCTTATATAAAATTACTTACTAAAATAAATGATGTTTAGAGTTAAAATGAGTAACTGATGAGACAATAGCGAATTTAAGATATTAATTATATCATTAGAAAGGTTTAACAACAACAAAATTAAAGAATATGATTTCTAAAATATTTACCATAATGATGAATACTGAATTAAGCAGTAAATCATAGTTTAAAAATAAATTAGTATATTGCCGTATAAATGAAAATTAAAAAATATCTAAAAGTAGAGTTGATATAATATCCCTTATTTTAAACAGAATTTCTGCGGTAAATATCTAATATATTTGACATTACTTAATAAATGACATAAAATTAGTATATTTAAAGAATTCATTAGGCAATCAAAGAATATGTTTCATAATAGTTACAATATATTTAAATCGGTGAATTGTAATTAGTAAATTATTTATTCCAACAATATCACCAAGATAATCATAAAAATGAAGAAGTCATAGCAAAATTTCACCTAAAGGGTATTAAGATAAATTTATGATAGATGAATAATAAAAAGTAGACGTACTTAGTGAAAAGAGGAAAGTTTAAACTACCAAGACAAATCAAAAGAAAGGGCAATATCAGCAAATGCTAGTCTGATTTAATAAAATATCTTAAACTTGTTAATAAAATAAGTTTCATGTATTGCTTGATGATTTGAGTTAAGGTCTTGATAATTAACAAACGCTGTGCGAAAAATATCTTTCCCAGTATACATAAACTCCAAAACTGGTATATAAATAGCTATAAAATTAGCATACAAAATGAGTGACTAAGCTCTAGTAATCGAATTTTAATCTCTTAGAATATATGATAACTAATCATCATCTAGATGTAGACACATTTTTAAAACAGAATAAAGATTTAATGATACTACATAAAAACTGAGATATTAAGAATAGCCTGAATGTTGTTATAATTATCTAAAATGTCATTATTTTCCCATATATTATTTTAGTGGTGTAATATCTAAATTAGTAATTATTTTAACATTGGGGTTAGCATTTTGTTATTAAGGGATTTAATTCTAATGTATTTTTGATTCTTACCCACTATGTTGCATTATTAACATTATTCCATAACCAGCTGAGCAAACCTTTAGTAAATTATTAATTTATATAGAGATAATGTTTCATCTCTAATATAAAATCATGTTTTCCTTGTCCGTTCCTTTAGGTCTGTAAAAATACCATTAATTAGCTTAATTTGATAGTTTTTAAAATATTATGGAAAAATATCAGTATTTTCGATTTCTGCTTTATGAAATTGTTAAAACATATCAGATAATTGTTCTGTGGCTTCATCATAATAGTTTATAGTGAGTGAATTTCTTGATGAAAGTACTGTTTCATCTTATTTTCATAAAAAAATCAGATAAAACTCCTCATTATGAAAAAGTTTAGTGAATAAATTCTAAAATAATAAATGAGTAAAGTGAGATATTTTTTATATATGGATAAATTAATTCACATTAAAAGAAGTGCCATATCAATTAACTTTAATGTTGATATCATTTTAAAATTTGCTCATAATATATTTGGTTTAAAATCAATTTAAGAAATTTAAATTGAGATTTAAATAATACATTCACTAATGGAAGTAATAAATATATATGGAGGACTCAAAGTTTAACAAATATTCAATAAAATAAAACAAAATTTTAAAGATTAGAGCATTTAAAATCTGTAAGATAAAAAAGATGCTGCTAAAAAAATATACGTTGTTAATAGCTTTGTCCAATCGAGGATAGCCTTTCTTAAAAATTTCTAATAGTTCTTAAACAATATTTGGCTCACCAAATTTTACAATTAGCAATAAATAAGTTGATTGTAATAATGCAGATGGAAATAGTAAAAGCAGCCATTAATAACAGGAAAAATGTTGGCTAGTTTTAATTTTATCGCTGGATAAAAAGTTGACACTTCAAAGGCAACCACGAATAACAGACATAAATTTTAATAATTTGAAAAATTTACTTAAATTGAACAATTTTTTCTGCTTCCTTAATATGGTTAATGATATTAGCTAGTGAAATAAAAGCTAGTATAGATTAAAAGATTTGTGATTATAATAAGTTTTAAACTCTCTAATACAAAATAATTTACTATTTTAATACTTCGAATCAGTTCTTTCAGTAACTACACAAGACAATTTATTTTTAACTTCTTAATTGAAACATAATCTTATTAAAAATGAACAATCCTAAATCAAATTACTCTCGTGCTTAACAATGTAGTTAATAAATAAAATAATTGTTTCAATAGCGAAATAAGTCAAGAATGCAGTTAATTTATTATAAATGTTAATAGCTGCTTTTTAATTTTAACACAAACTCAATAGAAAAGTGATTGACAGACTTATATTTAAATATAATTAGTGATTCATTTTGATAACAAATTTCGAAAGTGATTAGTGATAGAACTTATGGTGATTTTTAAGCACTATATTTTTAATAATGCATTAAAAAAGATTTAATAACACTATTTGATCATTTTAAAATATAAAATTCCTATGATTAAACCTAGATTTAATCTTTTGGATATAAAAATATCTTTATTAATTTAATAATGTATAATCTGATTTAAATACAGTTGACATCAGATCAAGCTGAAACACTAGCTTAAATAAATCCTTGAGTGAAAGATTTATCGAAAAAATAGGGAAAATTAATGGAATAAAAATTAAAAGATAAACAAATTAATGATTATAGATGTATTTAGTGAAATTAATAAATTTATATAACAATAATTACTAGCAGTTTTTTGGGGTTGCTTATGCGTTTATCAACACTGCTTAATCATAATTTATTTTCTTGAAGTTCATTTTGATAATTTAAAGTAACTTTTCCAGCAAACTGTATTGGAAAAAACTTTATTATTATTAATTTTCTTTAATTAGCACTAGGAGTCCCAATTAGTTTTTTATATTTTAATGGTAATTTTTCTATAGCTTATTTATGAATTCTCAAATAAGCTAAGAATTTTAGGACTTAAAACAGTAATATGCAGCTTGTGATTAGTTTAAAATAAAGCAAAATTAAAACTTATTAATATAGGTTTTATTCCGACTTCTATTATTAAAATGAATTAGAATTAAAATAATAATAATAGGTAAGTTAATTATGAAAGTGTTAAGGAATATTGTTAATTTTTTATGATAAAAATTCAACGTTTTATAAATTTAAAAAAATATAAAATTTAATTTAACTTATCCTGTTTTAATATGCCCGTTGTAGCATTTCATAAAACCACGTCAGCTATTAATAATCAACAATTAGTTATATCTGGCCATTAAAATGCTACTCTGAATGCCTAAGTCAATCAGAATAATGGGATTGGAACATAATAGTTAAATCTTGGTTCTTTTTCATAACAATTTCGTCTCATCAGCCAAAAGATTTATAGTTTTACCCGGTCATTTTTATGATTAATCGGTAATTAATCATAATTAGATCCAACCACCATAGCTTATTCAACAGTAAAAGAATCGAGTTTTGGTACAAATCAATCTATTAAATTTTACCGAATGACAGGTTATTTGGCTACAAAGGTTATATCAGAAAATAATTATTATTTTTTCTAAAAGCATCTTGATACTTAACTGATTATAAAAATTTCTTCAAAAAACTTCCAATTTTTATCTCGATCTAATAAAACTTCTGTTTATGTATGAATGAATGTATGAATTGTAATGAAATAATCTATCAATCCCATATTGCTTAGCTACGCAATTTATAAATATTATAGTAGAAACCTTGTTAATTCTGGTAGTTTATTTCATCAGCCTCTTAATTACTTATTTTAACTCCATAATTCCTTTTGGTTAGTTATTATGTTATACTTAATCTTTCTCAACAACAAAGACTATCATAACTTTTAGAATTACTAGCCTGTTCTAATGTACTAACCTTTAGAGTATATTTCTTGAGAAGTTTTGGATTTAACGCAGCTCCAAAATCATAAGAAAACATATAACATATATATTTAAAAGTTACTGTCATTAGGCCAGATTGTCATGAGTAGTTGTTAATTGTAGTTATAGATTATTACTTAGATGAGCGGGTCGTTGAATAAGGAGAGATTGGAGAGCTTAACCTTGTTACTCCTGAACAAAAATATATACATATATATATATAGGATTAAGTGGATGTTAGAAAATAGACTAAAAGATATCGCCACAATATTAATATCGATTATATATTTTCAAAAATAAAAAATAGTTTGAATTCGCAAATAAACGTAATATATTTATAAACTTTAATTACATAACTAAAATGGAATAAAAAATACACAATATTGAGAAAATCTCCCTGACATTTCTCGAACTTTTATCATATTTATATAAGAGTAAGTTAATATTTATAAATAATTTAAACTTAAAAATGCTAATTTCATTTCTTATTATTGAATTAGCAGAAAAAACTAATATTTTACCTTAAAAATATAGTATTAGACTACCTATACTGCAGAACACAATAAAGACTTTTAAAGATAGAAAAATTTCATTTTCAGAATGAACATATTAAGTCCTATAAAATAAACTATTTACACTTCTTCGCAAAACAACATTTGAATTGGAAAAACCAAAGAAATTAAAATTCATAAATAAATAATAAATGCCAGAGAAGAATTTCTCACTTTATGCTAAAAAAAGCAGATATTTTATTCATTTTTCTCGCTAATTATTAAACTTTTATCTGAGAATATATAATTAAAGGCAGTTTGTATATTATTTACATTTATTTTTACGATTCTTTTGTATTTTATCAATATTATTGAAATATAAATGGAAAAATATACTGGGGTATAAGCTAGCAAGATTGTCTCACACTTTAATATTTTATGCATCAAAAAAAATAATTGATTTTTAAAATTACTTTAATTATTTAATTTATAATAAGCAGATACCAGATATATTTAAAGTTCAGTTCATAAATATTATATAACTTTTATAACAGTTCTCTATATTTATAAACTCTTAAAGAATAAAAATTTATTCGAACATATTTCAAATTATGATGACTTAATAAAAAAGGGCTCAAGACTTCGAAAAAGCAAAACTCACTGTACTAATCAAAGAGTTGAAATGAATTACAACAAATAGCAGAGGATCGATAGATTAAATTTCAAAAGTTATATTAAATGATAATATGAAGATAATCAATGCTTGAAAAAGAAAATAGATAGAATGAAGCTTAAATTGGATAATTCTAAATAGTAATCAGATTTCAAGAACCTTTACTTATTTTTCAATTTTAAAATCGTTTTGCTAAAAAATCTAATGATTTTAAATACTAAAACACAAGAAACTTCAAAAAGGTAGTTTAAAACTTATCTAAGGTGTCTCTATGCAAACGAATTACTTCTAAAACGAGTAACATCAATATTCAGTAGCTCAGTTCGTGATCGAGTTATATTCATATTGATAAAATTATGATTTATTCGTATTGAGCGCCTCCTATTTAATAATATTAATGAAATGTTCAAAGATAAGTTTTAATTTTCCATATATCAATAAAAAATAAATCCATTAATACATCATTATCTTAGATCAAAACCCAATATTATTTAAAATTGATCACAAATTCTCTAGTATGAAGGATTTAGTTAGCTAAAGCCCAGAAATAGGAATAAAATATGAATTAAAGCTTGCAAAAAAAAATAAATTAGAGGAATGGTCAGGCTCCCTTGATATTGCTGCCAATAAAATACCTGCAACCACATGGGATTTTTATAAAAAATAGAATTTTGATGTCATCAGTAAACGACCTTGACCTCTTTAATGCAGAAGTCTCGCAATGAGCTACTTTTGCTGATATTTACAATGGAAGCTAAAATTATGGTTTCAAACAATATATGATAAAAATAGGTGTTATTGGGTCTTAATTTTAGCTATATCCCAATTTTTGTAAAAAATGCTTAAAATTGATCAAAACCTACAATTGAAAAGTTATCACAAATTTATTGTACATATTTTTAAAACACTTATATTCATTAAGAAATTATACTTTTCTTATGAACATATTGCTGTTCCTTTCCTATTTCTTCATAATTTCATCCTTTTAAAGTATAATCTTAAATCTTTAAATACTTGAAAATTGCATGAATATATTAGAAGAAGCTCATATCGGACAATCACTTTTATAGTAGATTTAAGGTAAATTTTATCTAAAACTATCTTTCTAATCATTATAATTTTTAAAAAATGACTTATGTTTGCCTGTGTAACAATTAATTTATATATCTTAATCACTTGTTAATTACGAAAAGGTAGTTATAAAAATTTTTTATAAGCATACTGATGATAATATATAATTTTTATATAATATGAGTCTTCTATAATTGAAGCTTTAAATTGAAGTAAACATCTATTTCAATTTCTGGGACATTTTATTTATTTTTAAAAATGAATTTTGTGATTTATGAATCTTATAGACTTCGCTCCTTCTTAATTATATCTGATTCTATATATTATTCAAGAATTCCTATTTCGAAAATTCTCGAGCTTTTCTTATATCTGAATCTTCAATTCAACATTATGATTTTTAACTTTTATATTTGTGTTGTGATAAAAATTCTACTTTAAGCCTCTTTTATAAATTCTGTTTATGGCACTCAAAAAATCATATTTTCCATCGATTTTATTATGCTTTAAATATAAAGTGGATTTGTTTCTACATGGTATTTCTTTTGTCTATTTCAACTTGACTTATGAGGGAAATTTCTCTCCGTTCTCACAAAAATACACTTCAACTTATTCATTTTGTTTAGGAATTTTATAAAACAACCTTTCTCCTCTTCTAATTCTACATCATAATTGTTAGATATTTATCTGAAGTCATTAATTTTATTTATATAAATAGAGAACTGAACTCAAGTGAATACTAAGATATAGTTTTTTATGAATGGTCTAGTCATCACACTAATATGCAATATCTAAGGCAAATCTCAATTAGTGTGATGGGAGTGCTAATTTTTTTCTTTGAATGTTACAGCTCATATTTAAATTATAAAATATACCAATATTACCTAATATTAGGATAGTAGCTTTGAAGGCTGAATTCTTCAAAGGAATATTTTGGTAGAAGGGAATTAATGCGAATGATAAGTGATCATGGTGCTAAAAAACAAAATGAGAAAGCTATATTTCTCTAAATAAATTATGCGTTGTAATACGTTCTAGTTTAGTATGTCATATTTAAATTTAAATAGGAAGTTTAATAAGGTATATAATTGAAATCAATAAACAATAACATTAAATTTAAATATAATTTCTTAGTTTTATAATAAAAAGATGAAGTCAATGAATGATGCAATGAAAAAAGTGCAACCACAAGAATAGGAGGACTTGATCCCCTAACAATGCAGCAAGGTAATGAACTTATAGAAACTCATTTTGATTATATTGTTGGTTTGTTCTAACCAACGATGGAAGTAACTAAAATTAAAATTTCAAAGGAATACTTTGTGAAGAGAAGAAAGCATAGGAAAATTATGATGCAAAGTTTTAGAGAATCCAAATAATATAAGTTAAAAATTTTTAAAATAAAAATAAAATTAACGACATTGAGAATTTGCATAATATAAAATAATGAAAAAATTAGTGAAAAAGAAAATCAAATGCAAAAATAGTTTAACTATTTAAGTGTCTTAATTATCGAGCAAATTTGCATGAACAATCTTATTTATAGATACTAAATGTACTTTTATTCACATTCATTATTGTTACTTAGTGGATTCAGTTGCTACTTATTATTAATGCTATTAATCTTCCATTTGTTCTCTCAACAATCTTTTCGTTCGGCATGTCTCTTCAGTCTTTCAATCTCCATTGCTTCTTTGTCATCAAAATCTTTCCGAGCTCCTCCTCTGCCTCATGCAATTCCTCCATTGCAAATCTCTCCACTGTATTGCGACTCTCTGATCTATCTCTTTGTGGTCTGCCTTCAAAGCATCTGCATCCTTCATCTTATCCTCATAAGTCAACTCTGTCGTTTCGGCACCCTCCGCAGCCTATGCAGCATCCTCCTCTGTAGTTGCCATCGTCATCGTCTCTTCTTCTCGCGCCTCTCTCCTCAATAGCACCAACATTCACGAGTCTCTCCTCTCCTCCTTGAATTACTCATTAGCTGGAGGCTGGTCTCCACATTGGGCGTCTCGGCATTTTTGTCAAACCAGTAATGCAGGGGAAGCCACGGGCAGATCTTCGTCTGGGGAGACCAGGGGCACCACGCGATTCTCCATGTTTGTCTCTACAGAGATGGGGTTCCCGACTTAGACAAGTGTCGCGGGGGCCGAGATAAGTGAGCATCTCTATTATCGGGGACCACCCTATGCCATAAGCGAGCGCCATTAAGCACATTTCCTTTTTTCAAACTACGTGTATACTCCATTCAATTCAGTTAAACCTGCCATTCCCTCTAGCCTGCTGCTCTTTTTCCTCACTGTACTGCGCGCTTTCCCTCTATCTTGCTCTGATGAGCGCCTAGGCGGTTTCTTTTGCAATCTAAAGGAGTTCAAAAAGGATGGAGTGATCTTACCAATAAGGAGGCAGGGGAATCCTGGAGCAGAGTACCGTGCGCACTGCACTCGTTGGCATCTCTACCAATAGAGTTCCCACCCACTCTGGCACTTCAGTGCTCCACTGTGTCTTCCTCGCACCAAAGGGAGCAGGGGCTCAAATGCCAAGAGAGTTGAAGTTGATGTATGCTTAGGTAGCAGTTAATACAAGACTTTCAATCATTACTACTCTTTAAGATTTGCGTCTACACAAAGCAGCCTCAGCACTAATGAAGTTGTCACATCATGCTCTTCTAACTCATAATGCTACAAGACTACTTGAAATACGCTAACACAAACCTACCAACAGCTCAAAGAATCACAAGTATTGTCGTTATTGCAAGAGACGGTCGTATGATTGTTGGTCCATTTAAGGCCATTGGTATGCATTGGCAGCCTTGCGATGTTGACGCATGTAATGGAGTGGCAATCATGTTAGAGTACTCCTATGTGATGACTTTGTTCCATCCTTACACTGTGGCCTTTTGGAGACCCTCATGCACCGCCATGTTGGGCAGTCGTCGCTATGGACTAGCTCGAGAACACCCATGTCTTGCTCATCACTGGGGCCGTGTAGCCTGAAATACTAGAGATGCCATTTATAGTTGTTAGGAATAATTTTTAAGTTTGATTAATATTATTAAAATTCTTAAATACTGACCCTAGGAATTTGGTTGCTTTCTGTTTTGTGAAGACCCCCTTTATATATATATATATAAATAAACCCCAAAACCCCAGTTTTTAATGAAATTTAGACTATTTTCCAAATGTAATAAAAATAATAATAGTTAAGAAATTAATTAATTAATTAATTTACTTAAAGGTTTTATAGAAATTATCCTTAATTCATCTTCTTAGCTCTCCAGGCATTTTAATTGATTAATCTCCAACTGAAAACCATCTGTCCCTTTGATTGCATTGTCTAGCAAAAAGATCTAAGTATTTATTGTCTGGTATCATTTCCTCTACAAGCTAGTAAAAGCTTTATAGTTTTTAGCAAGACTTTCTTGCCTTCTCAATTATAATGTTACTGTGAAAGTGCAAAACAGTCCATGATTTAAGTTTTTAAAATGGCCCTTTTTTCTAAATATTATACAGAATTCAGCAATATGTCTCAAATAGTACCCTATATTATTGTAAAGTGTTTTGTCTTAATTAAGTTTGATCCATACTAAAATATCACACTTTTCATAACCTTTCTGATTCATTATATTTATTGCTTCTTCCATTTAGGTATTAGACACCCATAGAAATACTCCATCATCTTGAAGCTATTCAAATGGTATTGAATCAAACATCAATTTATTGTTTTAGGTTTAGTATTAAATATGCACCCTGTTCTTTTCCAGGGTGGATCTATGACAATTACTAAAAATTTCGAGTTTGTGTTTAATAATATAGCATCGTATATTAGAGAATTCCACAATTCAGCATTTGTAATATTACCCTATTATTAAGCTTGTTTGTTATTAAATCTTTTAGTGCCCCAGCTACAATTTTAAGTAATAAAATTTGAACCAACCCAATTTTAATGATATTATTAGGGATTTATGTTTTCTCTCAACATTGAGTGTCTAATTGCTTTGGTATCTAAAATAAGTGCTTGGTCTTTATTTATTTAGTTTTATTAATTATTTATAGTGAATAGTGAATAGTTTAAGTTAAATTAATAACGAGATATTCTGGGTCATAACATGACCCAATATTTGCATCCTTGGGTCATGACGTTGCTGGTGTGAATGACTTGGCACATAACCTTGAGCCCCCAAAAAACCCAAAAACCTCAAGAGAGTAAAAACTGTGGAAAAAGACTAGCAATTGCTCGGCTCCTCTGTGCTCCTGACGTCCGCCACTCATCACTGTGTGGAATGCAGTCCCACTTCTTCCCCCCGCCTGCATCCCTTCTTGCCAGCCTTGTTAGACTGTATCCACCCTGCCAACTAACGGCGTTATTGCAGGGAAATCGGCTCTCTAGAGCTCTCTCCATGAGCGATTGAACCCCGCTAGCTCGTTGTTATTTGCAGGTAGGTCTCTGGGCGCTTTCATCTCCTGCATGAGACAATATTAGGCTTATATGGTTCGGATTACCAAACCAAAAAGAGTCCTAAATAGAAAGTAACACATATGGGATCCACGGTCACCTGAAGGCACTCCCTACTTAGTATCTTTTTAATTTAATAATTAATTATTTATAATTTCATTCAATTCCTCTTCTTTTTAAGCTTGCTCACAATTTAATATTAAAATATCTTCTAATTATTTTGTGATTTATTCTTTAAGACCAGCAATGAACTTTGATTGATCAAATAATTGCATTTTTAATTATTTGCAATTTAATTGTAACTATAATATTCTACCTAGATAGAATTTTTAAATTCTAATCATTTTTTCACTAAACTTTTCATTAGTTTAATATTGAGAATCCTCATGATGATTGTTTGATTAATTATTTTAATTTTTATGTGACTCTGAGTTGATGGATTTATTTTTATTTTATTTTTAATAATTTTATATATCTAAACTTTGTTGAACACTATCAGCATTTATATTTTAACTTTTGGATTCAGTCTCATTCAATTTAATTATCGTATGAATTAATTGTCTTTCTAATAAATTTTATACCACTATTTGAATTTGCTGATTGTCTGAAAACACATACAAATGAAATTTATTTGTTCTCGATTCCAATTAAATTAATCAAATAAGATTTTTCTGTATTTGTAAATCTATAGCATTTTCCCAAACCTTTTAATAGGTAAATATAATATTGATCTATTATTGCCCACATTTTCAAACATGATCTTAGCCATTTATTTAAATTTAAGATGTTGAATCTCTTCAATTTTTACAGTTTAAACTTGTTTATTTTATATGGATTAGAACGGAGAGAGCTGGAATAAAGTATCAATTTAAGTATCTTAGTTTTATTATTGTTCTCCATTTTTACTTAAGTCATTGAATTAATTTTATGAGTTTGTTAAATTTGTTAAGTATTTATTTTCCCTTTAGAGTCACACTAAACTTATTGCTGATTTTATTAATTATTTAACTTGTTATCCTCATAAGAAACTAATTAACCATCATATTCCACCTATGTTGTCTTAAACTAATTGTAGCAGCTACAGCTGTCACCGCAGGTCCTTTTTTAATAAGTTTAATTCATTTGTTCACCGATACTAAGTAATAGAAAAATTTAAATTTTATAAAATTGTAATTTATTAATTTATAATTATTGGATTAAATTATTAGAATCTCATGCGTGATTTACAAAAATATAAATAAATTATTAGAAGTCTTACATACATTTGTAAGCTTCTATTTATTAATTAACTAAAAGTTGAATTTATTAAATATAAAATTATTTTATATAAAATTTTAAACACCAAAACAATTCAAGTACATCTTTGAAAGATTTGCATGAACAAATAATTTTTAATTAACATCAATGTCTACTTACAAAATAAAAACATGCCAATCCTCAAAATAAGTTTCTAAATTATTAATATTTAATGATAGATGGATAAATAAATTGAACTAATCAGATGGAATAAACAGGATTGTGAGGTAAAACCCCATAGATCAATTAAGACATGATAATTGGGGTTAAGAATAATTAAATTAAGAATTAATTATTATTGGCGTATAATTATAATGTTTGGGCTAATTATTAAAACTATTGGCTCGATTAATTGTCCTTATAAAATAATCCAATCAGAGTGTGTAAATTTGATTTTAGCCTAATTATTTATATTATTAGCCAATTATAATTAATTTTTAATCTAATTGTTCTTAACTCCAATTCTCGCTTCTTATTTGATCTATGGAGTATTATATTCAATACAGTACCTGCTTGCTACATCGTGAATTCTAAATTATAAATTAAAAAACAATTATTATTCCCCACTTTGTGGGTTGTTCGCCGGGGGTAGCCGATGTTTATAAAGGTTGACCTTAGCCTAATAAGCTAATAGTACACAATTAAATTGCGATAAACCTACTTACCTCAAGCAAGATTACGACTAATAATACAAAGGTAAGTCAATATACTAAAATTTATTTAAAAAATTAAAAATGTAAGTAATTGCTACTAGAGATTGCATTAATATAAATATAAGCTTTCTTTTTTTAAATAATTTAAATTTTATAAATAAGTTTTCAAGAATACTGTAAGAATTAAACTTGAAATTATATATTTATAGAAATTTTTATTTAAGATAATGAATAATTTACATTAGAAATACTTATCTTAATTCTACACTTAACTGCAAAATAATAAAACAATTCAATTAAAGTATATTTAATTTTATTTAAATTCCTTTCAAATTCCTAGAATTTTTATTTGCAACAATACTAATTTTGTTTCTTAATACATTGCAAATATATATGATGAGCTATAACATTTTAAGTTGAATTTACATTCTAATTAAATAAAATAAATAAACTAAATTAATAAAAATTCCTTAATTGAACTTTGCGTATTGATGAAAATATATAATATAATATTTATGATTTCAAGAAATAGAATTAGTATAATCAAATTATAGAAACATGTTTAAAATAAAATTAAAAGTTCTTAAATTTAATCAATTTATAATTCATATTTTTTAATATTACCTTCCAAAATTTATAAATATGCAATATAAAAGATAAAATGATTATACCCAATCAAACTGTCCAATAATTTTATTAATTTTATAATTATTTTTTGGATTGGTATAATTTATTTTTTAATAGTAATTATCTTAAAATAAATTTAGAATATAAAATTACTTTTATAGGATATTTATTTAATTTGTATAATACATAATTAACTTTAAGTTAAATTTTGAGCATTATCATTTAGGTAAAAAGAAAAACCAAAAACCCTTTAATATGTTGTTAGATTAATAAATTTTTTATTTATATATTGCCCTAAGCAATAGTTTTATAAAATAAAAACTTTTTGCACTTTGATCAATTAATTATAAAGCATAAAATTTTATTCAAAAAACCTAACTTAAATAAATTTTAGTGGTTTTAACCTGCCTCATTAAATTAGATTCGCAAATAAAACTTACATGCACTTATCATAGATCTTTAAGAGAAATAGACTCCAGGGCCGCGGTTAACACATGGTAGAAGCATCTTCGTACAAGGTTCTAGTTTATTCTACTAATTTAAATACTGAGCTCCTTGATGAAACCTGCCCAATAACCCCTAAAGATTTTAAAAATTCGTAACTTACTTTGATTAAGTCCGTGTGTTCAGAGGATTCAAATCTCTGTTCTTGATCCAGGAAAATATGAGCTCTGCGGGAGCCAGCTTGTAATGATACGGGCCTAGGTACATAATGGGTAGTTTAAGCAAATCGAACTGTGCCATCACATTTTGGGATCTATGATAGGGAGCGTTATCGATCATGACAACAGTATTCTCTCTCTCCATCGCTAGTCAATATCATCCAAAGTGCGCGCCAGCTTGCACAAGAAGTACATGAAGGAATGCTGGTTGGTCCGACCCCTATTCACAGTGTAGAACAGCTCATCCGTGCTGGATACCCCAATAATTAAGTTATCTGGCTTAGCCTCTACGAATTGGTTACCCTGTTCTTGACATACGGAGCAGTCCAGCCCCGTCGCCTCTCATCAGTCTAGTGTAGAACAGATTCATCAATGTTTATTATTCACTTCCCCTAATTGGGAAAGCCTACGAACTGCTGAGCAGCATACTAACGCTGAAGCTTACTGCTAAAGTTGTTATGGAGGTTTGTTATCTATTTCACTTACTTATAGGTCATCATTAACTCAGTTTTTAATAATCTTCGAATCATTTACTTGCTGCAATGAAGCTAGACTTTTTAAATAAGAGTTTTTTGGATATTTGATATCTGAATTGGCGCCTAGTCATAAGTAAGCATGTTCACTATATGGGTGCGCGCCCGATTGTGCAGTTTCTGGTATTTCCCACGATTCACTTGCTTGAGATTCCAGAACGGAGCTTTCTTAATGGGATTTTTAAGGTACCTTCTTAACTTATAGTATGAAATTCAAAGCCTTTTAATAATCTGTTAGCTAGATAAGCCTTCTTACTTACTTAGCCTCAAGGATTCCTGAGCCAACTTCAACTCTCTCTACTCTTACTCCATTTCTTTCCTCAAGATTTTGAGTTATCTACGAGGCATTACCGCTTCAAGCTAAGGATGCCTCTCGAAAACTGGTAGGCTCTCTTTAAATTTATGGTTCTCCCAATCCTTTTTCTCCATTTCTCTTATCTCACTGTATTGAGACCTTTCAAGCATTCCTTACGGTTCTAATTCTGATTAGGTACACTCGGTGTATAGTCTAAGCGTTACCTAGCCAAGGACCCTTATTTCATGCTCCTCTATTAGGGACTCTTTAAATCCACCGCGTCGACTATCATAGTACATTGCTTTAGGGTCAATAATGAAGCCTTTGAATTTGACACCTGCAATGGAATCTTTAAGCTCATAGTAAAGGTTGGTCATCTCTCTCTTGCTAACTGTCTCTACCTTCACATCGAATACTGTCAGATTTCTTTAATAAAGCATATTTGTTGTTATATAATCAGCTGAATTCCAGTCGTCATCTTCTTTACTACTTGAGCTAAGCTCACTATTGGAGCTACTTGCTATATTATCCTGACTCTATTCTTGAAAAAACTAAATATGTTTTAGTGCTCCCGTATTAGATCTTGATTCCATTGGCTTAATGCTAAATATACTAAATATGATTTACTGTTGATGTAAAATGAAATCCAAAAGCGGAAATCTGATTGACCTGAAAGCATTTCATTATAGTGAAAATAACCGTCTATTAATAGTAACAGTCCTGGCATCATGAGGCAATTTTTAGTTATTTAAAGCCAATGATGGCACCCACCTATTAGAATAAAATGAACCAACCCTAGATTACAGGCATCAATGTTTAAGAACTCGCCTAGAAGTGCAAAAGCAAGAAAGAGCTTTACAATTTTCTAACCAAGGATTGTCGGGCCTTCCTACCAAAGCCTGACTTAACCAATACTTACTTCTTCATGTCAATCATCCGAGCTAAGAAGGAGGTAACCCGTTGTCATTTCTTGCTAATCTTATTGTAGTACATCAGAAGAGAGGACGTCAAAGTATCCGCAGTACCGCACATAGAGGGACTCACAGTCCAGGATTTCCTCGATTATGCGAGAGATATCCCCAGACTACTCAACTTTCTCCCTGATGAGAGGGACTGGGTGCACCTTGACAGGCAATGGATTTGTGATTTGCTCTACACCTTAGACACCGACGGTGTCTCCAAAATGATCCACAATGCGATGCTTTAACGGAAAGAGAAGCTCGAGCTAAGCAGAGACCTCGTCGTTGAAATGAGACCCGAATTCTTCGACGCATTATCTAGGTGCCTCAATTTCAGCAGTAAGTTTACTCCTATATTGACTTAAATATAGCTGAGCGAGGCAAGGCTGTCAACCTGATGAAAAATTCCTCTAAAAGAAAAAGAACTAGAGATGAGTGAGATTAAAGAGGTGAAAGATTACGAAACGGCCATGAAGTCAGACAGATAGCTCTTCCTATAAGAAACTAAAAGGCTGAAGCAAGAGCACGATGATTTGGAAAGTGAAGTAGTTGACTTACGCAAAATGAAGGAGCAAGTTATTCAAGACTTCGGATCCCAGAATCTTGAAGGGAAGGTGCAGAACTTCAGGCTTTGAATTCTATCGACCTCTATTCTAATGTATTTAATGAGTACCCCTAATAACAAGAGTTAGAATATGGTGAATTGTTTAAGAAATAAAGCTTAATAATCATCTTTTATAGAACCCCGCTCTAGAGGGGTTCCAATGATCTATATCACTTTTGAAGCTTCTCCTTTAATTCGAAGCCATCTTCAACCAGGCTTCCATGCTTTCTTCGATCTCTTCATACTCCTTGTAGATATTATTTAAAGTTCTCTCTCTTTAACTCCTCCTTACAAGTAAAGCTCATTTTTCAATTAAGTCCTTTATCACCTCAGCTTTCTCTTAAGCATTCTTACCCCTCTTGTTGGTCTATTTTTTACGTTCCTTGCTCTACGATCTATCCTTACCTGGCGCTCTAGTGATCTCTGCATATTGGCGCTTCACGCCGTTTCTGAAGATCTTCTCAACTTCACTAATTGTCTTATCCTTGAGCACGGGATTCTGGCACATCTTTTCCACTATAACTTCTATGAAGGTAGGTTAATAAAACCCTAATTTACTTTCAGGTTCTGGCTCTTCAACCACAGCTTCAGTTTTTATTTCCTCTTCAGAGCTCTTCTTTGATTCCTCAATATCATGTATGGCTCCTATGAAAGCGTTTTCTACGTTTTCTACTATCTTCTCAACTATTGCCTTTACTTTTGGATCTTCAGGCTACCTTACTGGAATCTTGGCTGAAGGAATTTCGGGCTCCATTGCTTGTTCAATATCGTCCATATCGGAAACTTCTTATTTGTCTTACAAATTAAATTATACTTCATTGAACTTCTTATCTAATAGAAGATCAGCCTCTTGCTATTCTACTATAAGAAGCTACTCTGAACTATCTTTGGAGTTGAGCCTATAAAGAACCCTCTGCCATCTGCCTTTAGTGTTAAGTCTTCCAATCCTGCCTATAATCTGCTCCTCAGACCGTTTAGAGAAGTCATCTGCTATGAGGTAAGAACCTCCATTCTAATTGATTTCATCATTGGTCTGAATATCAGTACCTCTCCCATGGGCTTCATTTAGCAAGTATATGCCATATTCCTTTTTTGCATTCATCATTAATTATCTGCCCTCGATCATAGATTCGATGTTGGCGGCATTACCTTTACTTAAACTTGTGAAGTCGTAGCCTGATCACTAAAGGCCCAGCTCTATTGTGTTATAATTAGTTGAAGCCACTATTAGAACTGGTGAGTGACTTAGTTGTTCTATTACAATCTCTTTGATCTTAGCCAAGTAGTCATTCTAATTAGTACTCACAAGCACATCAGGGTATTGAGTCTTCTTATCTCCTTAGAGTTTATCGAGAGTGGGAAATACTAAAGGTGTAGTTTGAAAAGCTAACTTTAAACAGTTCTCTTCAGTTAAAGATAGATTGCTTCCAGAAAATCCTATCACTTTATGAGCTTGCTTAAAGTACTCAAGAGAGTTGATTATAGTATCAACAGAGCCATCAAACATGATCCAGTCGTACTCATCAACAATCACGATGCTCTCTTGCCACACACTTATGAACTTAGCTACCTTCATTTATTTCTTGAGTTGTGGTTACGTAAAGAAATAAATACCTGCAGTTTTTGCGAAGTAATTCATATTGGAGGCGAGATCCATTGAAGTGATAACTTTTTGAAATTTATTGAAATCTCTCTGCACTAAGTGCTCATTCTTAGTGCTCATTCTTACCAAGTATTATGACGGATTGCTTAGTTATAAGTGCTATGAGGATGGCTAACGCAATGCAAATCAAAGTCTTACCATTACCAATACCAAAATGTATTAAATTGTTTGATTGCAAGTTATCACAAATATAGTTAATGCACAAAATTTGAAAGCAATATAACTTGAAACCAAGATTTTGATATAGCTTTTCAAGGTCTGCACTAACAATTAATCTTTCATTTGGAGTCTTTGAATTGAATATGCATGCATTCTCATTCAAGACGTTTGCCGTTAGCAAAGAGTTAAAGTAAGTCTACAACTGTTTTCTCAGAGAAAGCTTCCTTATTTTTAGGTAAGTGTAGAATTCTTTGAATATCGTAGTAGTCTCCGTTGAGAACAATTTTCGATGATATTCTCTGTAAGACTTACATTTTTTTCAATTTAAACCTCTATGATTTACTGCTGAAGTTTCTGTATTTGTGGGATCTTGCCAACCCACTAGGCGTCTCTACTTTATAATCTTTATGCAAGACCTTTCATAAAGTACACCATTGAGGCTTTGTTGATTACTTCCTACTTCTATAAGAAGGTTGCTCTTGTCAAAGATATGTAATCTTTTAAGGTCTCTAAATTAGGAGCTGAGCCTAAGGCACATATTTTGACAAAGTACTCTGTATACTCTTCAAGTATGTCTCTAATATAGATCAATCCACAGTCTTGCTTAAGCATGATAATAAAAGGCACATTCATTATAAAGAAGGAATTCGGTATGAGTTTTATGACCTAAGGGTCAATTGAAAAGTATTGCCATGTCGAAGTCAAAAGATGAACGATGCCCGGATTAGACTCATTTAGCTTCTGGACCACAGAAAGCTGCTTACTTAGACATGCTGCCTCATTAACAAATACCAAATTGGCAAGGCCTATTGCTTGTCTGTCTAGCATTGGGTGACCTGATAAGTAAAAGGATTGCTTCTTAAATTAAGGCATCCTAGGCTAGGTAACTTTCGCCTGTATAATAACCAAGGTCAGCCAAGAAGATACGAGCCTTGGAGTCTTAGTCTAAGTTGTAATTGTTTGATATCAGCTCTGTTATTTATGAGAAAAGCTCTTCGTTCACCTAGGGCACATTCGCCAACTCAAAGTGCTAGAGGAAAGAAAAAAGTGCTTAGGTGTTGCGGGCCACGATTTCTTGAAGGATCAGGACTCTTAATTAATAATTTATTTGAAATTCTCAAAGTGCCTGGCCAACATCTCATGGCGATGATGGATCCATAATTAATAAACAGATTAGGTAAGGGCTTTGAAACTTGTACTGACTCACTTGCAAAGCTCCCAGTGGTCTAGAATTCGCTCACGTTCATTTCCTCGTTTAAGAGTTAGTGGTTAAGATTTTCAGAGACCAGAGACTAGGCATCACTGCAGTTCTTTGCCATCTTGACTTTGTTATTGTTTCTAAACTTTCGAACAAAATTCTTATAATCTTGTGTCTTATTATAGCCTTTGAAATCCTCCTGCTACAACAGGAGATTCAAATCATAGTTGTTTACATGTAAGAATTCCTTTGCTTAGTTGATTTTGCCGTTATCTTCAGCTCCCTTGTACTCAGCTTTGATGCCCTTAATTTTGCCGCTAACATCAATGTTCGCTCTGGCTTCCAGATCTTCGAGAATCCGGTCACTCTCCTAAAGAAGGTGGGCCAACACATCATTTGAATTATCATTGCTCAACTCTACTATAGGTGTTATGAGAAAGTATGTGGATTACCTGAGCTTCGTTCTTCATTCTACAGTGAATAGGTCTAGGCGGGCTGATACCGCTCTTCGGCTGGATTCATGGTATTTTTAAATTTAAATTATAGTATTACATACTGGATTATTAAATTTAATAGGTGGATTATTAAAAAACACCTCTGGATTCTGCAAATTTACTATAAGAAAAAACTCTCCACTACCTTTGTCTAGTGAAGCTAGATAGCAGCACCCCGCAATCCAATTCAATGGAATTGGTTATGATGATACCAGCATAATAAGATAAGAAAAGTATACTTGAAAAAAAGGGCTGAACCGCCATTGGTCTTTTGAGTGACTTTCTAGTCGTCCCTCATTGAAAATTGGCTTTTTTAAAAAATCGATAAATCCAGGGGCCCTATGGAAAAAGTAACCTTATCCTGTCCATATCAAACATGCAACCAGTGGGAATGTGCCATGAAATTCATAAAAGATAATCCACGATTTTTCGATGATTGAAGTAAAGGCCTAAGGCGGTCCATATTGGCTTTGAATTATATGGTTCTAACTGGATTTTGGACCCTCCAAAAGGGGGTATTAGACTTAAAGTGGAATTTTTGAGAAAATTAGTTCAAAACCTACTGGATTTTAATAGTAAATATGTTCATTATAGTGCAATGAATGGATTTAACCATACACGAACTGTGAAAAGGAAAGTTGATAACTTTCCTGACTTTTCGAAACTCCTATTTCAAATTCTTTTAACAGGGCCAAGCTTAATGAGTTATAATGTAGCTTTGTAAATTTAGTTATTTATCGATATCAATTAAAATTTTTATCAATTTCACATATCTTTACGAACATAAGTTTTGGGGGTATTATATATAATATATATATAAGACCCTAGTGTTAAAAATGAAAAGCAACCAAATATTAGTAATAATTTCATAATAATTCAAATTTAAATTAAACTTTTATCAACTTCCTCTTCAAATTCTAATTATACTTTTAAATAAGTAGTTGTAAAAAAAAATACTTTTAAAATAAATAAATATTTAGTATATTTAAAAGTATCAAAAAATAAATACTTTAAAAATATAAAAAAATCTCGGAATTTGACATCAAATGTAATAAAAAATCATAAAAATTAAAATATTTTTTATCAAAAAACAGAAAATTGATTAAAAAAATATAATAATGAAACATTTACTAATATGTAAAAAGATTATAGATAAATTTATACAACATTATAAAATTAAAAATATATTTATTATATTATATGGTTAAGGGAAAATAAAATATAAATACTGAGGGAATAAATTCTTCATTATTATTATAATGCATAAAAAACGTTCATTATGTGAAAGAAAAAATTAAGTGTTAATGATGTAATAAAAAAAATTAAAAAGAGGATTTTATATAAAGAAATATAGTCGATTGATTTATATAGCATAATGGTTTTATTTGATTGTTATGATTAAAAGAATGCTCTCTTGATGAATTTGATAGTTTTGATAAGTTGATTTTATCTTATGTAAACTTGAGTTGAATCTTCGATATTTAATAATAATTGTCTCAGCTTGAAAGTGCTTAAATCAAATGGTTCATAGATATATTAAATAACATTTGATGTCATTGAAAATTAAGAATTTATGATTCAGGAATGCTCTTTAGAAGAATTTGATAGTTTTGATAAATTGATTTCATCTTATGTAAAGTTGAAGTGAATCTTCGATAATCAATAATGATTGTTATCAGATTGAAAGTGTTTTAGTCAAATTATTTATAGTTATTTTCATTAAGAATTGATGTAAGACTATTTATGAACTAATACTAACATAAATATTGACTATTTACCTTAGATACTTATAATCTTATTTTAACATTAATCGATATCATTTAATTGATTATACTTTGTGATAGATAAATCCGCTTTTCAAAAATCTCTATATCATTCAGAGACGATTTGTTTTTACTAAATTCTTTAATAGAATAAGTTTATTTTTTTTCTTAATATTCTTAATTTAAGTCATAACTCATTAGAGCTTTAAATTACATTACTTATCATAATTTTATTCTTTTACCCTTCACATTATTACCTTAATAGCCTCAATTCTTTTATTAATTTCTCATTACTTATAATTTTACTTTTTTATATTATATAGCTTTTTTATCACTAATTTTTTACTTTATAAAATTAATTTAACTTATTTGTTAATCATTTTAATTATTTAAATTATTTTATGTATAATAATTAATAACTTTTATCATTTAATTAAATTCTTCAAAATTTAATTTCCTTACTTCAACATAAGATTTTATATAGCATTTATTTTTCTTCCCATATAATTAATATTTTATTTAAAAATATAGAGACATAAATACATATTAGAAAACTTTTATAGTGGAATAGCTATTATTTTGAATTATATTATAGTATGATAAAATAAATATTTTTCTTTATTAGATGTTTTTATCAGCGATATTTTGAGTAAAAATAGAGAAAATTTCCAAAATATAATCAAATAATCAATCATCTTTTCACGCTATTTTTAATTTATTTTTTTATTCTAGTAAAAAAGCATCTATCTCGAAATTTTGATCATTTTGAGATACGTGCTAAATAAATATAATTAATTAACCAAACATCAAACTATTATACATTAAGTATTACTATAATTTGAAGTTCATTTTTAAACTTAATATAAACTAAAATAAATTATATAATAAATAATTAATTAAACATAGAAATTATAAAGTAATCGAGTTGTTCTATATGATTTAAAAAATATATAGTAGTAGTAGTAAAATACTTAAAGGTAAAATTAAATACGAATAAGAAACAAACAGTGAAAAATTACCAAAAGTATAATTCTGTAAAATCAGAACTTAATAACATGCAGTAAGTTGCGGTTCTCCGCTATCTCATTCTTTGATGTCTGCTTCCTTCACTTACTATTGTTGTCCAAAAGACTCCTCCTAGTTGACTACTGCTTATATCTATTCTTTAGTTCCCTCTACTACAGCCCCCTCAGCATCCTAGGTATTTCTCTTGTCTGAGTTTTCCTCTCTGCCTTCTTCTCGGTGTTTCATCTTATTGGGAAATAGGATTTCTTCAATTTCTGGAACTTCTTCGGCAAGTTCGCTGAATCTGCCCTCGTTTGCTATGAATTCTTGTTCAATTTCTCCTCTTTGGTCCTCTCTCATAACTACATCATCCCATTGATCGATTTAGGAGTTGAATACATATGTTCCTGCTGTCAACTCTTGGCTATACTGCTACCATATACCCCTATTTCTTTTTTCTGTGTCTTCTGCAATTTCATCGTCACTCAGAGCAACTCCTGATCTACCGATCTCCATCTTCATGAAACCCACTTCCATGTTGAACAAAATGTAGTATCTCTGCATATTTATCCGAAATATATATTAAATTTTAAAAACTTTAAAAAATGAAATTCCATTTATAGTAATACTTAATTACATCTATACATACTAGTTTAATGTTTGGTTAATTAATTATATTTATTTGGCACATATCTCGAAATTATAAAATTTCAAGATAGATGCTTTTTAATTAGAATAAAAAATATATTAAAAATAGCGTGAATAAATGATTGATTATTTGATTATATTCAGGGAATTGACTCTATTTTTACTCATTAAGAAGCTGAATCATTTGGTTCTATACTACTAAAATTGAAGACATCAAATAAATTTCTACATTGATAATGGTCTTATTAATATTAATATTTTTGGCAGCATATTTATCTGTTAATTTCAATGGTAAAAAAGGTTTTTCAAATGATTCTCACACTATAAAATATTTTAAAAAATATGGTATTAAGTTTCGAGTTAAGAGTAAATAGGCTATTATAAGCTATTGCAAGTTATTTCTTCTTAATCAAATTATCAGAAATAAAATACAAAGAAATCATTTATTAGCATAATAAACAGCAAATATTGGCTTAAGTTGCTCATTATTATTATTAAAATAAATATAATTTAAAGTGGCCTGCACTACGAATTATAAAATTAGATGAAATAGTAACTTCCATACATTTATATTGTCCAATAGCAATGCCAGATTTTAATTTACCAAAGATTTAAAGTTAGCATAATTATGTAATGTTTAATATTATTAATTTTATAATATAAAATTTGTTACAGAAAATGAAACAATAGTTATTAATCGCAAATCTTTTAAAATTATTTGTAAAATTTTTTATTTTTAAATGCTATCAATTTTAAAATTAATCAATACGTTTAAATAAGAATTAAAGAGATGCAGTACATTTTTATTATTCAAAATAATTGAATACAACTTAAACTTATTTCGTATGCTTTTAATAGTAATTTTATTCACAAACTATTAATTTAAATATAATTATTATAAAATTTTTATATTTAATAATAAATATATTCGCATGTAATTGTACAGAAATGTATAATATAAACTAGGTTGTTGGTAATTATTTGAAGTTTTTATTTATGTTTATTAACTGTCATTTAAATGGCATTTTTGTCATTGATTTTCTGCTTTAGTGTCTATTAATTTAAATTTTATAAAGTTTAAATCTTTTTAATTAACTTTATCATTATAAACTTTGCCTCTATTGCTTTCATCTTCGATCTGTTTAATAGATAGTTTGTCAATTGAACAGTATTAATATAGATTGCCAATTTATATGGCTAGACTTCCTTATTTTGAGCAATAATAACAAAATACCATACAAAACAATCCTTTACTTCTCCAATCACTCCTCTTGATGTGAGATCGTTGGTGTAAGAATCTTTGAGCAACATCAATATCTCTTCATATAATTATTGTTTAATATATTCCTTTTTACTTTTAGTAACTTCCTGATTGCTGTCGCATTATATCTGCTGAAAAACCTTTCGATATTTATCTAATTAATCGATAAAACTAAAGGTTTATTTCCAAGAGTTTTACTCTTTACATTGAAAGAGTTAGGTTAGATTAATACTTAGCGGATTAATATATATTATAAAAATGCATTTTCAATTGTTGTCTTTTCATAAAAAATTTTTAAACTCAATTTTTAACAATATTTCTAATATAATTTAATTTCTGTACAATATTAAATATTATAATAATAATATAATTCTAGTTTTAGATCAACAATTTAGAATAATAATCGGAAAAATGGTAAATCAGTCAATGAATGCAATCAAGGTAATAGAAGCTATATGGCTGCATCATATTTTTAGTAGCCAATCAACAATATTTTCTCAATTCATTAACTAAAGAGTAGCAGTCATTCACAATATCTTATTTTATAGGCCACTGTATTAATAAGATTTATGAAAAATAAGAGGAAAATTAAATTTTAATAAAATTAGTAACCAATTAAACAATAAGAATTTGTTTTGAAAAGATCAAAAATAAAGTCTTGGGAAATTTTATGATCAATAAATTATAATAACCATTATTATCACTCTTTTTGTTCTTTTCTTTGCTTGTTACTTTTACTTTAAAATTTCTGAATAGCTTTTTTTAAGACTTATAAGCATTCTTATTGCTTATAAAATAAATTATATTCTGTTTTTGTAACTTAATACCATTGACGAGTTACCAATTATCTGCTTATTGTTTGCAATTAAAAAATTACAATCATCATTAATAATTAAAAATATTAAATTATCGGTTTCTCATTATAAAAAATTGTAAATGTCATTTCGGAGAGGATATTATAATTAATTAATTAAAAAATTAAGGAAATGAATTAGAATTGTATGTATATACAGAAATAACATATTCTTAAAGTTAATCGAGCTTAAGTGTTGAAATTTGCGAGTAATTTTATCCAAAAACCTTTTACTTTATGCTCTTTAATGTCAGAGGGATATTTACTGCAATACACGTTTCTAAATTATTAAATTTAACATAGGGTATTGATATTCCTGTAACAACTTCAATCTGACTAACTATGTTATAGCCAAAAATTATCAATGAAATTTCATATTCAGAGTAAAAAGTCACACTTATAAAGCAATATATTTTAAATTGCTAAATAAAGAAATTAGAAACATATTTGTGAAACTAGTTTCATAATTTTGAATTTATTTCAAACTTGAGAATCCTATGCATTTGTAGGCAAAGCTTGATGACATAGTTTAAATATGATAGTTACCGTATTAAAGGAGTTCGATTTATTATTTTTAGTCCTTAAAATAATAAAGCAGATCTAATCATTGCATAAAAACTAAATAATATAATAAACTCTTTCAGTTAAAAAGGGATTCTCTTGTGTGAGTCTCATGAACTGGGTTATTTAATATGTTTAAGCATTGAAATTAAATCTGAACATACGAAATCAATGCTGTAAGATTATTCAACCAAATATTAATATTTAAAGAGTAAGGCCACAAATAGGTTTATCAAATTGGGTAATTAACGAACAGAATTGGTGAAAATAATTTAAATGTCACATGATTAAAATAAATATATGAAGTTTAATTACTTACTAAATATGTACAACAAGCCAGCAATCCCAAGAATGAATTTTATTTTAAGAAATTATAGGTATAAAATTATTAAATAATTAATCTTATTTAATTATTATATTTATAATAACAATCAGATTGGGTTTCAAGGATTCCCAGTTACAATGGGAGGCCTGAAGATTTTCTAATAATTATTAATCATCACAGTCAACACTTCTATCCAGTCTGACTCATTAATGAGTTCGTGTAAGAGACTCACATTTTTCTGAATAGCTATTTTAGGTTTGCAGTCATTTGTAGGTGTCTAGTTGTCTTGGTGATAAATGATACCAATCTACATTGAAAGAAAGTGATCGAGGTGATAGCTTATCAATAATAAAACTGAAAGTTCTATTTTGATACTCGAAAGTTTTCTATTCTCAAAGAGTGAATAGCCTTGTTGATTTTTATTGCAGGAGTATATTTAATGCTAAACCATTAAATAAAAGCCATACTTGCTAAATTATATTTTGCGTTAATTTCTTCAATCAAATTATAACTTTGAAGAAGTCACTAATATCTTCTTGTTTATTTTAGTATTAACTTATGCAATCTTTTGTGTTAGTCTTTTGCTAATTATGGTATGTTTTAATGGAAGTTTAAAGCATTATTAGAAGCATAGGTTTCTTGGCGCCCAACATCTTTACCAAATTCTCAAAAAAAATATAAGAAGGGTGTTTAGATTGTTGAATTAGGTCGCTATATGATTTGATTGGTAACACTGAAAGGAAATTAATAAAAAAAATATTAGTCCATGATCTGTGATATACATGATATTCAGCTGACAGTTTGCTTAAAGTTAACATAATAACAACAAGGCAAAGTTATGACCGAGTAGCAGTATAAATTAAATTGTTATTTTAATTTTGGTAGTCGTAGAGATGACCACATCTGGTTCTCATTGATTCACTCTATAAATTCCAATTTCACTTTTTCTTTAATGCAAATAATATAATTTAATAAATATCATTTACTTTAATATATTTTTTATATAAAAAAAATAAACATCTAACTTTGAAGGCAAAAATATAAACTTGTAATATTAAGTAAATATTATTAAATGTATTAAAAAATTTATAATAATTTAATTCAATTTTTATTATAAAATTATTATTAAATTCCAGAAATGATATTAATGTATTTAAAAAAAGTATTTTTTATCTGTAATATTAATGTTTCGTTTAAAATAAGATCTAGAAAATATTATATAAACTTATTATATAAAGAAATTTCTTTTATTATATTTAAGCTTCAATAATTAAAATTCAATTCACTGTGCTGTAATCCCAGATCTCCGGAAGAATCTAAACCTAATCAATCACAGATGCCTTATGGACTGCTGGGTCACACTTTAAGATTATAAAAGGACCATGAATGAAAAGTAAGCCAATATCAAGCTTTTTGACTATCCTTGTGATCCTCAAATTTAATCAGCCATTATCTGATCGACTTCTGAAAACTTTAGTAAAGTGTTCTTTTTACTTTATGTTCTGTATTGATTCTCCACAATTAAACATGTACTCTAAGATACTAAATCACGATATGAAAAAAAGACAAGATATATATATGGGTTTTTGGCAAGACTTTTATTTATAAAACTCGAATTTTAAATAAATTTAAAAACTAAAAAAGACTCCATAAAAAAACTGCAAAAATTGGTTAATCAGCAAGTAAAAGTGATATTGCATTGAAAATATTTCTAAACTATAATAAAAACATATATTCCATATTTTTACTTTAAATTATACTACAATTTCCGGAATTAGTAGATATGGAAATGATAAGAAATATTTAATATAAAAATAAATGCAACATGATTTTTATGATTCATTTATTTAGAAGATTTTTAAAATAAAATAATCTCTATTATATTAGTATAAAAGTATTTGAAAATTCTAAAACATCAATAAAATTATTAAAAAATATATAAAATTATATTTGGTGATTAAGGAGTGTTCATACGATATTTGAAATTGTTAAAATCCGAATATCCCTATGCTTTTATATTGCTTTAATCATGTTTCTGTTGATTTTGTAAGTTGTAGTCACACATGAACTCACACGAGGTCCTTAGCACTTAGTATTATTAGATATTATTAACTTGATATGATATCACTTATATTATTATAATTGTAAAAAATATCAATTATATGAAGCTAATATTTAATGTACTTGTATTTTTTCAAGGTCTAAATCATCTTGTGGTAGTCCATTAACTGTGAAATTATACTAATTAATGCTTTGAAGACTGTCCTACAAAAGCTGTAACTTCTTGGCACCAAAAACTAAGCTACATCCTAAACAATTTGCAGACTTGATAAATTATTTACTTTTAAATATTAACTATATATAGAGTTTACTTAACTTGCAAATAATTATTACAATTATGGAAGGTACAATAAATTACATAGCAATAGTGATTTATTGCAAATAATCAATTAGGCTATAAAAATTCAAGTTTTATAGTAGATAGCATTCATAGTGAAAATCTATTTTGAAGTAGATAAGAAAAAAACTTGGAAAAATAGTCTATATATAAAATTACATAGATTTATGCTTCAATTAACAGCGTTAAAACTACAAAATCAATTTCAATGTAAATAAAATTAAAATCATTAAAATCAATAATTTTAAGTTTAATTTTAATATCTTGATCATAATTATTACTTCAATTCTTTAATTATCAAATAAATCTCTCTATGACTAATCCATATAGATCATAGTTTTTATTTAGAAATAGCTGTATTCCTAAATAAAAATAGTTTTATAAAACTACCTGAATATTCGATGTCTTACAGCAATATCTTTATTTAGTGATTGACAATAATAATAACTGTTTAAATGAATATACCACTGTAATAGATGTTGACGGAGTGGAATGAGAACTTAAATCATTGAAGTCATAACATGAATCTCTTATTGAAGGTCTTTGAGACTAATGATTAAAGAAATATTTAAAAATTTCTTCGAATTATTAAAGATTTAATTAAATAATCATCTAAGGGCAATGAAGATTATTATTAATAAGCATGAAATCATTAGAATTATTAAAGTATTATAAATATACATTATATAAAATAAAGTAACTCAATTATAGCAATATTAGTGAAAAATAAAGAACTTATATACCTTAATTATGATACAATAATAAATTCTTCAAAAGCTTAGTTCATTTGCAATAAATTTAGAAAATATTTGATTTCAGTTAAAACTTGATTCGAAAAAGTGATTATTAGTTAGAACAACGAACCCAATTAGGGTTAATATAAAAAAAAAGAACTCTAAATTTAGCACTCGATGATTTAAACTATTTGGTTTATCTGATTACTTTGACTGTTCAAAATTAAAACTCAATTACTGATCGCAAAAATATTCAACAGTGTAAAATATAATTAAGCAAAATCAATAAATAAGCATTCAATTCTAAAATTACTTAAATTATAGTTTAGTATATTCATTAGTACCCTTTGATTATTTAAGATTATCAGCAATAGGAGATTTTAATATTATTAGATGAAACAATTATTAAACCTCACTCTATTTTATGAGAAACAGAAAAATTTAATACTCTAAACAAAATGTTCAAGAAGAAGTATCATTATCTCAACTTTTTATATTTATTTCAGGTCAATAAAGCCTTTTAAAATATTAATGGAAAAATCAATTAAAATTTCAGATTTAATGTTTGGACTAGAAATTATACCACAGTAATTTAAGGATTAAAAAGTAGTAATATTAATTGATAATTTGGGTGCCCATCATAAAAAGCTTTTAAACAAAAAGTAATTGATAATAGGTGGGAATTCATCTTTAATGCTCTTTACACGTCATAGTTCAAATTGCATTGAAGAATTTTTTCTAGAGTAACTTTTACCTATAAGAGGTAAATTATTGGGAAGTACTTTAAATTCTACAATAAGGAGCATTATTAATTAATAAGGAACACAATTTGAAACATTTATAATAGAAATTTCCTTATAATCATAAAAAAGGCATATATATAAAAAGCAAAATTAAATTACATTATTATAAGTAGAATGATTAAGGTAGAATTAATTTTAATTTATTTAAGTATAAATATCAAATATAAAAATTCTTTGCTTAAAGAAGTTTAATTTATATTCCTTTTCTCTTTTCCTCTTTTCGTTCACCTAAATTTTTAATTGTAATTTTTTCATAATATGAATAAGATAAAATTATCTACTCTAATTTTATATTTTTTAATCACCCTTCAGCATGATAATCCTTGTATTAAGAGAATGAAGCTCGACCTTTTCGCTCTTTATTAATTTAATCGAGTAATCCTTTTATTCATTAGGTAGTATGGTATATCTAGAGCTACTCCAAGAACTCAATTCTGATTAAAAATTAATTTTGGTTTCCTGATAATTATGTTCACGAAAACCCTTATTTATTATTGATCTTTGAATATCCTCTATAAATAGGCATGCCAAAGAGTACCTAAAATCCCATAGAAAAAATCGATCAGAATAAATGTTGGTATCATCATTTGTGTTTATGCACTTTATTTGATTCTTTTTTTCTATCCAAGTTTTAGACTAAAATCATGAAAAAGGGATATTAATCTTTATCATTTCATTTGACTTGATTAATATTTTAGTATTATTCAAACTATCTCTAAGAAATCTCATAAATATATTGCTAAATAGAGGCATGAACATGTTGCCTGAAAATTTTTATAACTTTAAAGATTACGATAGAACTTTAGATAATTAAACCAGTTAAATTTGTAGCTTAATTGAACTTATAACTATCGTGACATAATTTGTGTATTTATTTAGGTAGTGTTTTGAGTATTTAAGGAGATTTCCATTTGTTTATTAATTAAGTACTTTTATTAATTATTAATAATTTTTAAATTTAATATTTCTCTTTAATGCTCTATTCCTCATCTTATATTTTATTTTTAATAGCTATAAATTCAAAAAAATATTTATGCTGCAAAAATTGATTGCTTTGATTTCATGAGTATATTGGCTTAGTTGCTAATGTTAATTGATCTTGGTTTTTTAATTATTGCATATTATAGGGACGCAATTTTTCTTATTTCTGCTTCCTCAATTGAACATGAATGTCCTTAAGAGTCATCTTGGTGACATAAATTTGGACGAAAGAGTTTGAATTTATTGTGCTTTTGGTTTGTGGATTTTAGAAATATTGTAGAAATACAATCGAATTTGGGAAATTAATTTAAATTAAATATATAATTAATTAAATTATTGGCAGTTAAAGTAGGCCAATTTGAACGATCTTAGGCTTATTCGATAGAGAATTCAAAATTAGCTGGACTTTACTATTTGCGGTATTATTTTATTGCATCCCTGGAGCGAGATAACTTGAGTTTAATTAAACGCCTTTAAATTCATTAAATTATGCCCTTTAATTAAACTCAAGTTATCTTGCTCCAGGGATGCAATTTAATAGTATCGCCAATAGTAAAGTCCAGCTAATTTTGAATTCTCTATCGAATGAGCCCAAGATCGTTCAAATTGGCCAACTTTAAACTGCCCAAGATTTTGATTTATATTTATTTAATTTAAATTAATTTCCCAAACTCAATGTATTCCTACAATAGTAATTATTTTTTTATCTTATTTCTGAAAATTAAGTTGCCTGACTATTGTTTTCTTATTAAATCTTATAAATGAGGTTAACAATAAAGACTAAGAATATTGTAAAAATAGTGACTATTTAAATTTTATTTTAAAAGTTAATAAATAGTAAAATAGAATCCAAAGTTAAGGGAATTTGATATAGTTGTTCATCATAGAGTAGCATCAACTCAAGGAATGATGGCGAATCATCCATAATTGAGCTTTCTAATTTATCTAGTGAAATTGGTAATTACCTAATTTTCTTTTATTTACTTAATAGAGAGACTTGAATAACCTTAATAAGTTAGTGTCGAAATTATGAAAAATAAGAAAAATTCATTCAAACCTCAATTACCTTTAAGCTACATTTGTACTATTTGGGAATAAACCTTAAATAAGAAATAATACACATTAAATATAAAAGCACAAGCTAGAAAATAGGAAAGTTTTGCTCATTTAGAGTTCAAATTGATTCCGAGTGCAAGATTTGCCAATAGAATTTTTTAGGGTCAGTACAATACTTGACAATAGAAAAATTCCCTAATTACTCATGCTTCTATTGTAATTATTAGCAAATTTCTTTTATATTTATATATTAAAGATATAGTTTATTTAGCAATTTAAAGATTTTCTACTTAAAAAATAGAAATCTTAAAAAATTTGACTCTGGTGGCGGTGTTTTCAAAAACGAAAGAGGAAAATAATGGACTAAAATTAAAAAAAAAATAAAATTAATGAGCAAAGCATTCAATCTTAGTAACCCACTACAAGAAATCAATATATCGAAAAAGCTAAAAATTAACGAGGAACAAAACAACTCACTGAAAACTATATATGTTTTTAATTAATAATTTAACTACCGACCTCATTAATAAATTTGTTTATTGACTCAATTGAAGAATTGATTGTGAGGAAAACATGTCTTTGTTAAAATAGTTTGGCTGGACATTAAAACTTATGCTAAAATCAAGATGGGCTATATCGAAAAAGAATACAGTAAGATATGTAAGGGTTACCAAAATTTGGATTACTCAATAGCAAAAAGTTTATTTATTTTCTCATATTTACTTATTTGGCTTAGTGAGTACTACTATATTTTTGGAGAATAAACTTAGAGTACTTGTGAAGTGGAGGAGCATTATAAATGCAGATATTGCAGTGAGCAAACTACACAGTGATAAAGTTGTTGATCTGTACTTAAAACCATAAAACATGAAAATTAATCTCGACGATAGCTCTTCAAGTACTTTTAGTAAATTTTCATTAACTCGAATTAAAGGGATCTTACAATTGACTGTGACTTAAATTTATATCCCTATATTTATGAAAAACTACTTGCAATAAATCTCTGTTGAGCATTGGAGATAACTATTCTATGCTTGTAATAATTTTACATAATTTAGCTAGGGGAAAAATTTTCAAAGTGTGATTGAGAATGAAAAGCGAGTATAAGAGCTAGTTAAGAAGCTTTTACTAGTGGAAATGAAAAATCATAATTTCATTTTTGGAACACTTTCCACTCTTACACTAATATAATTCCAACGGCAAAAGAAATCTTCACCATTTATAAAAAATATTATTAAGACTTTATGATATTAATTATTTCTAAATTTGTCAAAATATATAATTCTTAAGAATAGACGAATTTCATGAAAGTATAGCAAATAATTGAATCGAGATACATATTATAATAGTTTAACAGTAATTTGTTAATAATAACAGAATATAAGGTTTTAAACTGGAAATATTTCCTAGAATTAACAGTCTTTGCGTTGAATGGTTCGACAATTACTCAACTAATCACCAAGAATTAAATAGATTGTTTTAGAATCAGCTTGAAACAGAATAAGAAATTAATAAACTATTAAGTGGCTTCAAGAGAATTCTTGCTTAAAACTCCATTAAGCTTTTGAAAAGAATTCTATCAAACTAGACGAAAACTACCTCATTTGTTTAGAGCAGAAAGCTATGGTTGCTGCCTTGGTTTAATTCGATATTTAAAAGATTGAAGCTGCACTATTCTATATAGGGATGACTTTGATTCATTTCATGTCACTCACAAATTATGTTTAAGTTATGTAATTATTTGGGTTCTTATATTATGCAGAATTTAAATATGTAATTACAGATTTAATATTCGAGTTGTCAAACCAATCATAGTTCTTTGATGAAAACATTTAAGGCAGAGCTGGTTGATGATGCTGATAGACTAATATTATGTCAAGACGAATAACAATGCAAGTGATATTAGATAAATTGAAATTTAAAAAGCTAGTAAAATATTTATGTTTAAGATATGATTATAATATTAAAGTTAAATTTCCTTAAGCTAAATTTCAGATCATGCAGTTAGGTTAAGTAAAATTTATGATTCTACTAGATGGATATAATCTTCAGGTTATCTTCTTATTTTAATCAGCTCATTAAAAGATTAACTTAAGTAGATTCTTTAGACAATAAAAGAAGTGAAATATATTTTTACTATAAAATAAATATTCATTTAAATAGTATAAAAATTTAATACCATCGATAAATCCTTTTGTTGAATAATTTAAGTGTTTAAAATTAAGAGTCCGAAGTATATTAAAATTGAATAATTACAATTAATTATTGTCCAAATTATATTATTAAATAAATGACCAGAAGACTCTTTATGATAACTTCACTTACTTCTACGATCGATAATTCATAGGTATTCATTAATCATTTCTAAGTTGAGGAGTATAGATGATCAATGAAGAGGTTCAATCTCTAAAAGGAGAGAATCAAGATCTTGAAAGAAATTTATATTTTTTAACAAAAGGTAGATGCATTTGATCAAGAGAAAAACCATTGTAATGTTAATGAAATGTTTTGATAGGGTGTTATTCTAATTAAAATTCTAAATTAAATTAAATAAAAAAGAGAGGGAGAACAAAGCGGGAACAAGATGGAAGAGAAAGCAAAAGGTATCGGAGAGAGAAGAAGACTACCCCACTACTCGTATACATAAAAGATGAAGAAAACACAAAGTAACAACTATAAAAACAAATCTATAATTATTTTGAATATTTAAATCACACTCAAGTTATCAACTATAAAAAGACTTAAATTCTCAAGTAACTAATGATAAAAGCTAAAAATAATTGAGTAAGCTTTTTATTCTAAAGAAAACTATTGACTGCTTAATTTCTTTCAACCATAAAGAGAAGTTGAAGGAAAGGTACGAAGGAATGATAGACTCGCTGATAATCCAACGCAGTAAAAGGAGAATTGAAGTAATAAACATCAAGAGACAGATAACAGAGCAATACATTAAGTTAAAGTTATATTTATAGAATGTTGGAGGATGGAACTCCAAATTGAGAAAAAAAACTAAATGATGAAAGAGAGAGAGACATAAAGGAACAGAGTCCAGACTTCATAGGCTTAGTATAAAGCGATCATTTGGGAATAATAATCAAAATATAACACAAGCACAGTAAGCAAGAAATGGAGGGATTTTAACACTCAAAAGTGAAAAATATTAAATAATGACAATAAAAGCGTTAAGATAATACTTGGTAAGGAACATTTTAAATGTGGAAGGTTAACCTCTATATATAATTTCCCTTTACATTCCCCTATATTAAAATGACGAAGCAAAAGAACTTCTGAACAGATAGATTTTCAGAATTAGGTTAAATAGTTAAAAATGTGATAAATAAAAATTGATGGTGATAGGAGACTTTAACTTCCCTATTAAGGAACGGAGCAGAAAGCTGAAGAAAAAATTACTAAAAGAATCAAGACAAAAGGTACGAAGACTAACACAAGAGACAATTAATTTGATTAGATTTTCTCAAATGGTCAGATAATTGAGTTAGAATTAAGTCAACATAGGTAACAGATCACATATTACTATTAGTAAGTATAATCAAAAATAAAATTTCAAGAAAACAATTTGAAGATGACTGATAGAGAAAAGACGATAAGAATATTATACGTAGTAATGTTGAAAAACTTTCATAGAGGAAGGTAAAGAGCTAACAACAGAAATTTAGAACAACCAGTAAGAAAATGATTTGAAAATAAAATAAAGAAACTTATCAAAACAAAGAATTGGTAAGGTTGAATATTTTTAGTGTGCTTTAATTAATAATAATATATTTAGTAATTTAAATTAATTTTTTAATTAAAAATTAAACATTTTAACCTTAATCAAATTTCTAATTATAGATATCACATTAGTAATAGCTTTTAAATTTAATAAATTGCGTAAATTTAAAATTACTAAATATATTATTATTAATTAAGAATTTATTAATTAAAGCACTATAGTCTCAAATGGACATTTTTATTTAAAAATGCGATTTTGACCTAAAATAAGTATGTCGTGCCCTCAATTTAATTCAGCACATACGCGCTAAATCTACACAGTCAGAATATCTTGTAAGATTTCAATAAATACTTTTCGAAATATTTGCATAAGCTTTTCCTCTCAAATGTGTGTATTTTCCCTTATTTGATATATTTAAGACTTATTTCTAATATATGCATTCAAAATTCTTGATTAATTAAAAAATTTACTAACACTAAAACAATTCAACCTTACCAAAAACCACCACAATGGGCTGTTAAGAATAACATAATTAATTACAACAGCATATACTTAGACACAATGAAGCAATTAGAGATGTGGAACATTACTTGAGGAGAAATGAAAGTAAAGGTATCTTCTTCCTGGTAAAAAAGACTTAAAAAAAAGAAAAATAACCGTAACTAATGAAGGCTTGGCGATAAAAGATGAAAGGGTCCACCTTGAGAGTAAACTATGAAAGTAAAACTGGAATATACAACCAATTTTTTAAGTATGACAGAAGTCAAAACTAGAGGCAAACTTAGATAAAATAAGCGAACACAGTAATGAACATTAAACCATTTACTTAAAACTTCTGCAATAAAGCTGGCAGTATAAAAAAATTATTATTGGAATGTAATTTTTCAATAAGCCATAGACAAGATAAAATTGATAGAAAAATGCTTGCGAAGATGGATAAGCTCAAAAATGTAGTTAGCACAAAGATAACATATTGGATGAATTGTAAGAGTTCCTCAAATGCTTAAAGGAGTTAAGAATATTCCTTTTAGACAAGAACCAAGATGAATAATAACTAAAATCAATAATAATATCGTGATAAACACACACCTAAGTAAAATAATCGAAAAATGATAGTGAACAAACTGCAAGAAGAGAAAGTGGGTTACTAGAAAAGGAAAGCAATCAAAATAGATTCAAAGAAAATAAAAACATTCACCTAAATCTCATCTATTTTTAAATCATGTAAAGGAATCAAGGTGGAAGAGTAAGTGCAGGGAAGCATATATATTTATTGACTTATAAATGCATAAGATTTCGTCTGGAAAGACAAACTATTTAAATTCTACAACTAATAATCAAATCTGAATAAGACAAAAATTGATCAGATTGATTGAAGAACTATACGAGGATAACAAGATAACTTATGTGGGAGAAGAAATTAAGGTAGAAAGAGGAGTTAAATAAAGTAGCAGACTTTCTCCCATGCTTTTTAACATTTATCTCAAAGACGCCATTTTCCAAAAAGAATTAAAATCATTAATATATTAAGGGAAATTTCTAGCATTTGCAGATTATATCCTCATTAATATAAAAAGCAAACAGCAAGTGTTAAAAATACACGAATGTTTCAAGGAGATAGAAAAAACTCACAATCTGGAATTATCTTAGAAAAAGATTGTGTTTATGAGTGAATCGAAAGAATCCAAAGATGTTAAATAGATTAATGGAATAGTGTAAGTGGAATAGGTTAGATATTGGTTAGGAACATATAATTAGACACAAGAGCACTATTAAAAACACCTGGGATGAAATAAAGAAATAAACTTATTTTTACCAGAATCTTACAAAATCCAATAATTAAACGATTTGAGATACAATTATGGTTGCTTAAATTAGATCGCTCATCATAAACAAATACACACCGTAACTTTCCACAGATTACTTGAAATTAGAGGAAAAAATAAGATACAGAATTAACTGAAGAGAATTGCATTTAAAACTATCAGTGACATTTCTAATAGAACACTTCTTAATATTACACAACTTGGGGAGAGTGGAACTAGAGAAATAAAATAGAACAATTAGTTCTGAAGAGCATAAAGAAAGTAAAGAACAATTTAGATAGATACATAAAATCTAAAGAAACAAAAATCAAAGATAGGAAAAGAAGCAGGAGCTACAAAAAAGAAAAAGAAATATTCTTAATAAAGAAAGTGATGAACACAATGATGACAAAAAATTAAAGTAGGTCTGTTGTAAGTTATTGGATGAGCCACTACTGTAATATTCATAAAACAATCGTGAACTCAGTCCATATTAAGAATTGCAATTTAATTAATGATGCGGGAACCCAACGAAATTCAACAAAATATTGATAGACTGTAGATTAACAGACCTAAACTTCAAAACGCATATAGAAATTATTGCAAATATTGTCTGGCTAAACTAAAGAATTAGAGGACTAGAAACCAAAGTCTACTCCAAGAAGACTAAAAAAAGTCTTCAAAAGTACTCTATCTAAAAAAAACAATAAAACAGAAGACTTAAAAGATGAGTAGAAATGAATAATCTGATTTCTAAAAATGTGAATTAATCAATATGTAGTAACATTTTTTCAGAATGTAGAAAGATTATTATTAAAATTTAAATTAAATTAAAAAAGAAAATCTAATAATCAATCTTTAAAAAACAGAATTTACAAAAGTGGGAGAGTTTAAGAATAAAAATCATAAAAAGGCAAGCCACACCAAAGCTATGACAACAAGAAGAGAAATAAGAAACAAAATTCTATGATGAGCAGAGCTTAAAGAAAACGGAACTCAAAATTCGAACATGTATTCACAGATCGAAGCATGGGTCGAGTTAGTTCCGAAGAACATTGTTCAGATGCAGATGGAGTTAATCAGTGAGGAGTTAGAGGGGAAATTCAGGGAAATAATTTATGAAGGAACGGAGTAGAAGAATAGTTATTAAGACGAATAGTATAAGATGGATAAAAGAAGCAGAATGTAGGAGGAGCAGTTGGCAAAACCAAATTAGTTTAAACTTCATAAAAAAGAATTAAGGAGCTTTTTTTTATCATTTTTGGAGTTGTCAGGAGATCAACAGTTCTCGGCTTTTTAACTTCAATATCTTAATTTACACATTTGATTATATTTAAACCTTAAATTATCATTTAGCAAGGACTTTGCAAGATAAAATCGATATATCTCTTATAATTAGAATACTAATTGATTTAATCTTGAAAATTATTTTGCTTGATTTATTAATACCTATTCAAGAATAATAATACTATTATTATTCAGAAATTGAATGAATTAATAATCCAAAATAATCCAGCTCATCATAATTGAGATATTCTATCTATTTTTCATAATCTTAACCTTACTGCTTGCTTTTTTTAATTTATTGTTAGCAGACTTATATTTAAGTTTTATTTAGAGTCAAAGTGCTTCAAAGTTTTTTTTTAAAATATCAATTTTTTAATTAAAATAAAATATTTTGATATGAGTATTTAAATAAGTTTAAAGTTAAATTAAGTTAATTTTAGATAAAATTAATAATAATAATCCACAATAAATTTAATAGTTAATTTTGCTAATATCTCCTTAACAGCATCAAGATCATTACTACATATGAAGTACAGTTTGGATTTAGTAGTTTGATCAATACAAGAACTGAATGTTAATTTTAATAGTTTAGATTATCAATCAAATGCCATTTCATGCCTTTTCTTATTTTTTTTTGAATCTAATCTCGCAATTTCTTCATTATGCTGATATAGGATTAAAACGGCAAAATAATTATCTGCAAAATATGCCCACGAAATTTAAACGAAGTTTATTAAAGGATTTAATTCTACTATGGCTTCGATCTCTCCTTAAGACTTAGTTTAAAGCTTTAATTATTTCCATATATTATTCTAAAACATAAATGTTTTCAATTAAGATGTCATTCTACGCTTTTCATAATTTAAAAAATACAAGCCTTGTGACTGTCTCTTTAGCCTTTTATTCTTGTTCAGTTCTTGAAGTCATGTTTTGAGCTATTTAGTATTCATAACTAATGTTAATTAAAGTCATGAATATGAAAAGTAAAACAAAAAGCCATATTATCAAATATTGTATTAATGATTCTTATCTTTATTCTATCATAAGTTCAACTTGTTTTGGTTACTATTAATTATTTTTACTAGATGCATTCCATCTAATCTTTTCTTTGCTTGGTACTATTTTATGTATCTACCAAAATATTAACGAATTTATTCCTCGTCCCTATTTTTTCTATTAAAAATTCCTCAATAAATTTTCAAATCTCTATTTTAGCTTATAGTAGGCGAATTATCTCTATAACGAGCCAATACTTTCTTTCTAATTTGAATTTTCTATCATAAAGCCTAGATGTTAGTTGATAAACTTTTATCTCTTTTCTATCATGGCTGACTTTTGCTGTCTAAGGTTTTAGATAAACTAAAATAAAGTAAACATACCCTTTATTACTATTATATGTGATTTATATATTGTTGTTGAATAAAGTGAATTTTATTAAATAATCAATTAATAATAGAGATTGTAATAATTCGAAAAGAATATATATATTTAAAACGCAGTTCCATCGTCCTCATCGTCGTCATCATCATTGTCATATAAATCTTTGCCTCCCTGTTCTTTTATGAGTCACAGTGCAAATGGCTGTATCTGACACATCAAGCTTTACCACGAAAATTGCTATAATGTTAAATTTATTGGCATATTTTTGGTATCTAACATTTAATATGAGTGGACAGTCATCTATAGAGTCTAATAATTTTTAATTATTATTAATTATTTAATACAATTCATTTAATAAAAAAAATCGTTAATAGACAGTTTCAAACCTTTCTTCTTTTTTTCGATCTTTTAAATCTCTCCCTTCTTCTTGATTTATTTGCCAAGTTTGCCAAGACTCTCTTTTATTTAGTTAATCATAAACTATTAAATAAAATCTTTGATAAAGCTAATTTTTCTTGGTCATGCAATAAAGTATTAAATAATTCTTCTTTTTTACTCTGTTTTCAAATTTCTCTGCTCCAGTTACATTTCTCAACATCTTCATAAACATTCCTTACCTTATTTATTAATATATGCCATAATTTATGTTTATTAAATTTAAATCGAGAAACCTGTACTTTCAAGCAAGTTTAGCTACTTCCACTAGTTAATATAAAAATTAATTTAAAGATAAACATCCTTTTCACAATTAATGATCTTCTTTGTAACTATCTCATTTTCAGCTTCTGTAATTCTATGCCTAAAATTGTCAAGAGTCGCTTCAACTAAATATTCATGATTCTCTGTTCTAATCTATAATAGGGAATATTAAAATTTGGTAGAAAGGATATATCGAAGTAAGTAAAATGAAAAGTATTCTTGGAGAAAAGGGAAAGTTAAAAATTGCATTAAGCATGAGAGCTCTTCCTGCTGAGTCTATTTCAATTGTCTTTCACAAGGAATTAAAGATAATGATTGTTATCCCAATTATTATTGACTTTACATTAAACTGTTATTTTTACTGTTATTTTAATACGAATATTTATTAATAATCTAAGCATATGAAAGTGAAGTTATTTGATTAGGATCTTAGTTTGGTAGTAGCAAGATTTACCCTAACCTTTATGCTCCAGAATTAATCTGCATCCTGAGTGCAAGTCTTCCTTAATCTAGAGTTCTCTGTAGATGATAAAATTATGTGCAATCATCTTTTCCATAAACATCTTCTATAAAACTTTAAATTATTACAAATTTATAATTTTTCTTATATTTAAATATAATTTATATCATCTAAAATTCAATATATATATTATCTAGATGGCGATATCCCAAAAAAATAATTATTGTTAGAAATATAATAAAATTACAAAATAAAAATAATTTTTTGAATAGAAAAATTGATTATTTAAATTATAAATTACAATGAAAGATATATTAGAGAGATAATAACTTAAAGCAAGATAAATTTAATCAGATTACTTTCAAAATTACTTGAAATAAGCTACATGAATTCCTAAAAACATCAAGACTATCATTATCATTTCTGCCTCTTCTGGGTTCTTCTTTACTCAAACCGATTATTCATTCTATTCTTCTTATATCATTGAAGTCCTATTCAGTCTCTGACTAGTTCTCCTATCATTTAATTTTTATCCCAAAACGAGCTGGTTTGATCTCTGGCGTGATTTTTATTATTTTAAGTTTTGATAATTCCTGCTTCTCTATCATCGATATAGATGAAAAGAATAAATTCGACCTTTCCTAAATTATCATCAATGTCACTGGATCTCCCATCAAAGTCGATTCACAGCTGTTAAATTTCTATTTTGACTCCAAACACAAATATAATTTGTAAAAGTTTTCTCTAAATTGAAACTGAAATTAAAATATACGTTACTTAATCATCAAACCCATATCTTAACGTATTAAACTTAACTTCACTTCTATTTGCACCAAGTCTTAATCTAAAAAAACAAGATTTACCAATTTAAAATTAATGTATCAGATTTCAGGTTTAATCATGACATATCTGTAAAGGCACATAACAAATTGTTTTAAAAAAATAAAAATAAAAAACAATATTTACAAGAAGTCCATTACAATACTTCAAAAATAAGCTTCAAAATTACAATAAAGTGCAAAGAAAATATTTTATAAATTAAAAAATTCAAATATATAATTTATAAAACAAATATATAACATTAATTGATCTTTATAAAATGCAAGAAAATTAAAGATTCATTAATATTAAAAGAAAAAAGAAATCGCTTTACATATTATAATCAGCAAAAACAAAATTAAAATGTTGACATAGAAAAAAATATTGGATTTTCAAAAAGAATTTTCAATTAAATTTTTTTAAAAAAATAACTTAATAAAATCGTTAATGATTGTTAAAGATTGCAAGTGCTTAAGATTAATTGTTCATAGTTTTGTTCAATAAGAATTGTTGTATAATTAAGAGTAAAGAAAGTAAGGTTCAGGAGTGTTCTCTTTATGAAATTTATAGTCTTCATAAAATGATAATAATAATAATAATAATAATAATAATTAACTCGCATCGAGGGCTTAAAGCCCCCTGAGCATATCATTGTGAAAGGACTAGGTCCTTTTTAGTTTTTGAAGGGAGCGACTTTCGTCATTCCGTAGAGTTTTGTTCCTTTCTTCTTTCCTCTTCTTTCTCTCGGTATTACGTTGTTAATACGAGGGAATTTTCTTTGTTTGAATTTCCATCTGGAGACTCCTTTGTAAAGGAAAGGGGCTGACATTTTTATGTGATTCCACTGCTGAATAAACTTAGATCTCATTATGGGAGATCTAAACTAAATGTTTAGTTTGATAGAGTTTTTAAGTTTGATTATTTTAAACTTAACGCGTGAGCGGATCCTTTGGGTAATAAACTCAATGAGCTCAACTGCATCTTTCTTTGTGTATCTAAAGCCATCTAGATAGAGATCTTCCATATCTCTATTGGTTTATTGGAAGGAGATAACATTAAAGTCTGTGTTTTTTGTTTCTTGAGTGAGCTGGGAAGTGGGGATGTCTTAGTGTTCTTCAAAGTATTCGAACTTGGTTTCCTTAGGAAGGGAGTGAAAAAGTGAGCCATGTTGTAACTTGGCCCATTGCCATCTATGAAATTATCTTAGTGAGGTATCTGTGTAACTATCATAAGAGTCAGTCATATCTTTGATGGGTAAAGAACTTTCTAAAACTTTTGGTCAGGAATTCGTTCATGATTTTTCTGTTCTGGTCGTAAATCTGTTCTTGGGTTGCCTGAGCAGATTTGAGTTCTGAGCTGAGGTTGACCTACTAAATAGGGAGAGGGTTAGTGGACGTATCTATTTGCATAGGTTCGTCATCGTCGAAAGCAGAGCGTTCTGGGGCTTCTTGTCCCTTTAGATTTGAGTTAAGAACTTGATTAGCATCTTTCAGGGCTTTCTCAACTAGTTAGATGTTAGCTGAGAGATGAAAAGAGGGACTCTTAGTGAGTACAACTAAGTACTCAAATATGGCGACTAGGGTGTCGGAGGTGAAGAGTCTAGAGGAGTCTTTGGACGTGAAGATTTTTGATAAGGCACGAGAGCTTTGAGCCATTTCAACGTCTGTTTGACTAGCCATATCTATTAACTAGTTTACTGTATTGAGTGTAAGGCCTAGTAGTTAAGTGATGGTTTGAAAGAGAGTTAGTTCCATTGAGGAGTTGCCGCCAGGAGAAGATTTGAATTCCATATTGAATAGCTAGGAAGTAAGTCTGGAGACTTGAGAGATCTACTAGGTAATGGAGGTTTTTCCGGGGTTCAGAATCACTTTGGCTTCTTAGAAGGTGGAAGCAGCTAGCTTGGCTGATTGTTATATGAACTGTGGAAGAGAGGTCAACTTGAGTCCATGTCTTTCAAGAAGACGAGGATCTTTTAGAGGATCAAGATTCTAAAGCTTAGAATTTCTAGGTACTGACTAAAGAAAGGTCCTTGGTCTCTTGGGAAGAGACTGGTTAGGTCTCTGGTCGAGCAGAGCTGATTAGTTGAGACTCTAACCAGGTGTTTGTTAACGCCATACGTGAGAAAGTGTAAGTTGTCTAGTATGGAATGCCCGAGGGTCAGGTCGCTGTACCTGCATAATAATTTAGAGCTACTTAGCAAGTAAATTTCTAATTTAATAATTTCATAAAATGATTTTATCTTTTGTGTACTCAAAACCCCAAAACCCTTTCAGTAGTTTGATTGAGTTTTTGATTGATAAAAGTAGACTATTAGTGCATACTTTATTAGGGTTTTAATAGGGTTTATGCAGGGGTTTAATGTTAAAATATTAGTATTTTAAGTAAGTATAACAAGCGAGTTTTTAAAATATTTCACACAAACATAAGCT